>KZ808006.1:134975-155993 GCA_000696205.2 Oncopeltus fasciatus
TATATTAAATATAGTAAATATGCAAAAACTGAAAATATAATAAAAACTGCAATGTACTAATTTTTTAAAATAACGAAAGCTAGCTGCTAGATCGTTCGATTGAAATTAAGAGTTCAGGGTAACTCCTCTCCTAATAATTAAACTTTTCTTTTACTTTTTTCCTTAAATATGTATTTTTGTATTTTTGAATAAGCAATTTATAGTGCAGTTTTATTGCATTATAAAATCAATGAATTAAACAAAACAATTTTTAATCAGATAACAATTATGCTATTCTCTTACTACAAATAATTTTGCTTTTAAACAAACTAAAAAAATATAATTATAAATGCTAAACAAATCAAGTCATCCTTTCCAGATTTTGGTAACGTAGGATTTTTAAAAAATAACAATTTTATTTATTGATTTTTTTTTTTTTTTTTTTTTTTTTTTTTTGGATCTACCTTGACCGAACCCCAACAAAAAACATCTAATCACAAAATTAAGTATTTTTATTTTTTAAATGGCATCCCAACAACTAGGGTCATTAATGCTTATTACGTACAGCAACGGATGATAAAAAGGAAGGAAGATTATTCATANAATGAGACACTCCTGGCTGCGATATGCAGTAAACAAGAGCAGGTAGGAAAAAGAGTGCAGTGATACAAAAAAGAAAAAAATCACAAAGATAAAATTTTGGGGGATTATTCGCCCTTCATCGGTGAGGAGTGAAGAGAGGACTCTTCGAAGAGGAGTACGGTCTTTTTTCAGGGAAGCGACAGTACGAGAGGAGGTCTAAAGTTTTCGACCAACCTAAGAAGAAGAGGATTAAGATAAAGGACTTACACCTTATCATGTTTATCTAATCAGTAGTTATATTCACACAAATTTTCATAATTCTGCCATTTCTTGTCTAGTAATTTCATGAGTTTTCACTTGTCATTGCATTGCCACTTGCAAACCTCTCATTAAGTGTTGGCTACGATTAACAATTTGGGCTATGATTTAATCAACTATTCTCCTAACAACCCAGATCTAGCCCCCAGTGACTACTTTTTGCTGTTGAATCTCTAAGAAGACCTCTGGGCGAAGACCAATTCAACGAGGCCATTGATGCTGATTTAATTCCACAAAAAGAAATTATTTTTTGGGTGTTTAGAAAAATCAATAAACAGATGTAATAAATGTATCGGTGTACGAGATATAGAAAAATAATTTAGGGTTTTGTGTTTTGCTATAATTGCTCTCTTGGTCAGGCCGAGAACTTCTTCTCTTGTAATAAATCTGGAAATAAAAGAAAAAGTAAAGAGTTTGTAAATTCATAATTCATAAGAAAACGTACCTTACAGTCAAAAGCATGTCTCAATCTTCGCTCAATTAAGTTTTCGCTCGCCTTACATTGAGCTTCCTCAGGCGTTTTATTTAAATATTTCATGCCATGCGGTTAAATCCATATTCTTGAAATTAATTATGATACTGTTCACTTTGGTTCTCCACAATTATGGTATTAGGGAAAAAGGGGAGGAGTGCGAGTATCCACGTTCATAAATTATTTTCGGTTCTTTAAGTATATTTTAAATTGGTTTCAAGATTACTCCCAGCTCATTGTTAACTTCTTAAAAGTTGTAAGGAAATGATTGGGGAAGAGAGAAAAAATAGGTTAGTATTTTTGACAGTTTATGCCTCTAATACCCTAAATACTTATCAATCGTTGCAACTTATAAACCAAGCTTTCTCTCCGTTCACTGTTATGTCATCATGATCGGAACATGAATCCAGTTCTGAAATCTAATAACAATAATTGGGAAAGATTGTTACTTAAATAAATCAATTGTGATACAAATTACTAT
Organism: Oncopeltus fasciatus; assembly: GCA_000696205.2. Classification (NCBI taxonomy): domain Eukaryota; kingdom Metazoa; phylum Arthropoda; class Insecta; order Hemiptera; family Lygaeidae; genus Oncopeltus; species Oncopeltus fasciatus. Next base: position 136,808 of record KZ808006.1, read on the forward strand.
TTTTTTTTTTTTTTTTTTATAAAATGAATTAGTGAAATACTGATTTTTAAACAATTAAGTTTTTAATAAAAAATTAAATTTAATAAAAAGCAATCAATGGAATGGGATACCTGTATTCTCTTACATCTTGAGAATGATTTATGGAATCTGATGTAAAATATAAGAAGCAGGTTAGATTATTTTCTTCTCTTTGTAAAGATATTTTTTTCTGTTCTGATAGGATCCATATTTGCCGAGAAGAACAAGCAAGGACCTCAGGAAAGCCGATCTCTGGTGCTATGACTGACTGTAACCCTGGTAGGGACTCTCCACTTCCTGGTCGATCTTGGAAGTACAGAGTCTGGGTCTGTGCATAGAGGAGTACTTGGGAACTTGCAGCCCTGTTGGACGCCTGAACTCTTCCAAAGAAACTTTGCCCACCGCAGTAGATTTGCCATTGATTTCAATCTTCATGTCTTAACACCAAAAATCTGTGTAAGATAATTACCTTAATTATCTAAATGGCAAGCCTACTCACTCGAGTTTTAATCACAATACCTTTAAATCAGCACATCATTATGTGAATGAGAGAAGATAGTCTTAGTGAATATACATACACTGAAGAGCTCGAATTTTTGGTGGTAAATATTCTATTAGTACACAATAAATTTTTATACTAAATTTTTCCAGTTAATCTCACTAAGAAATATCATGTGACTCTTTGTGAAATTATACTTTTCGTAATACCTCAGCATTGCGATAAAATTTAAAAAAAAAAATATTATTTGATAAATAGGTAGTATAAATGGTTTTGGCTAGGTGTGATAAAAAAAAATTAAATAAAGCAGAACAATTTGTATTATTTTATTTTTGCATGCCAGAGTTTCGGCTTACAGAGTAAGTCATTATCAGGCTTTAGATCATTTATCAGTGTTTAACTATTACATATAAATTTAATATTTCTACACGGCTCTCTATCTTGTATACTTCACATATATTTGGATATGTTTTTATAGCAACTTAATTTATGGACGAATAGAAGTAAATTTCTGAAATACTGGTAAACATTAAATTCATTTTTTTAAAAATATCTTTCTAGAGATTTTGCTTCATTTTTGTAGATTGTTATGCTACATCCGTAATGTTTAACAGATGTACAATCATATAAAATACAATTTAAAGGAAATTCACAAATTTAAAATATAATTATCTACAATGTAATAAATTTAAATAGCATGGAACAACATTAAATATATTAAATCTGATTGCAATATTTAAAATATAATTAAAACACTTAAGCATAACATATGACACAAAATAATTAAATATCACATAATGAGTTATAATGCATTAAACGAGTATAGAAACGTATAATAAGACAGTCATGCGTGATAATTTAAATAATTTATATTGTAAAAATACACAATAATTATAAAAATGTAAAAAAAAAAAAATTATTAAAAATCTAAAATATAGTCAGTTCTTACAATGAACATTATAGTTTAAATTCACAGTTAATTTCAAAATATACTCTTTACGCTCCTTATATAATTATAATTCGGAATGAAAGGATGCTGTAAGATTTTTTTTAAAACTTAAATGTAGAGCATCTGTTATAATTTTTTTTCCTTGTTAAGAAAAATGGTTAATAATATTTCCATTAATATTTAAATATTTAACATCATGGTTCAGAACATACACGTTACGAAAGTTATGTTTATAAAAAATTTTTGCTTATACTTGATGATTTTGGTGCTAATATTTATGAAATAAGATTTTCGGAAAAATATTAAATTACAGATAAATGTACATAAAAAGAAAAATTCAAATTTCTTAATTTCTATTCTCTATAATTATGAATTGAATAAAAAAACAAGAAATAGGCAGTTGAATTCATCCTTTCATAGCAAGAAAAGTACTGTGAAAACCGATACTCATGCTTTCACTTATGTTTGGGTACAGTCATGAGTCCAGAAGCGATTTGTTCTATCCCATCCGTTCTAAGTAGATAAATATCAGAAATCGAAAGCTAGTATAATGCCATGGGTGTTTAAAACTGATAGACTATCTCAAAATGCCCTGATCTGTGTAAACCTAAGTGATTACTCAGGAAAGGAAAAAAAAAAAGTTTTGTTAAAATTTTCCCAATAAATGATTTTTCATTATGATAATAAAAACATTTTGTAATTTTTATCTTAAATTTTTCGTAAGAATTTTTATAATTTTTTGCCTTACAAATTTTTTTTTATAACTTTATTGTAGGAAGGTAATCTACAACAAAATTAAAGAAAAATCAAGCAAATAGATTAAATATGCCAGGATTCAAAGATAAATGCGTCTTTTCTTATAGTTATTAACCAAAAGCCAAGTGAATGGTAGAGATAAATTACTGAAGAAGAAATATATATTATTTAGCAGGAGGTTTCTTTTATTGAAAATACATGAGGTACTTTCGTATTTTTTACTAATTTCCTCTTCATTCTAGTAGGGGTGTCTGCGTAATGATTTTGCTCAATATTATTGGGCTATAGGTTCATTTATACAATGACTATTATAATATAGTGTGTACGTCCTTTAGAAAGGAGAAAATTCCAAGGAGCTATAATAATATAAGAAAATTATATATTTTATTTTGATTTATTTGCGAGGCAGTACAAAAATACAAAAATTACAATATTCTTCAGTGATGTCCGTAGCCGTGTCCTCCGTAACTGTAGAGGTTGTTGTTCGCTGAGCTGATGGCACCATGTCCAGAACTGTAATCGAAGAAAAACATAATGTATTTTGTACTAATAATAAATAAAAATACATACACGTTTCATGTCCATATTTTTGAAGATGTATATAACAATTGAAAACTTGTTTATGATTTACATAAATGTTCAAGAGACTATCTCTCTCTCTCTTGCACATAAACTGGGAGAATTCAGAATTCCAATGATGACATCGTAAATCCCGAAAGGGCTCAGCTGTGTAATAAAAGAATTTTGGGCAAAGTATGGACTTTGCAATTTGATAGAACCCTTAATTATAATTGAAACAAGAAAGAAAAAATAAATTTCCATATATAATGTCAAATGAGAAATCATATTTTCAATAGAATTATTCTTAGAGTGAGCCATTCCTTACTCTAAAAATATATCTATTGAAGTAAATAATGAAATACGATCGTATACTTTATACGAAATTTTAAAAAAATTTAATGTTATCAGAAATTTAATACGCAAGAATACCACAATGAAAATATACCTCTTTTATGTAAGAATTCATAGTTCAATTCAGTAAATTTTAAACATTTTTTTTTATAAATTAGAGCTTTAGAATATAAAGACTTTTTAAAAAGTAAGTTTTAATAAAATTTTACTTAAGATAGAAGATTACAAAAATGCGGAACAAGTACTTACCCTCCATGGCCATAACCACCGAATCCACTGTGACCATATCCAGCTCCAAATCCACCATGACCTATTCCAGCACCGAATCCGCTGTGACTAAGAGCTGCGCCATGACCAAGACCGCTAAGTCCGTGACCGGCGTCCAGTCCTCCGAAGCCGTGACCAGCGCCAAGTCCTCCAAAGCCGTGTCCAGCACCGTAGCCGCCGAGTTCGGCGGAGTGACCAAGTCCACTACCAAATCCTCCATGTCCGTATCCACTACCAAATCCTCCATGTCCATAGCCGCTACCTAATCCTCCATGTCCATAGCCGCTACCTAATCCTCCATGTCCGTATCCACTACCATATCCTCCATGGCTGTAGGCTCCTCCGTACCCACCGTCGAGGACTCCTAGCGCCTTGCCTCCTCCGATACCGTAGCTGCCGTGGCTATCACCAAAGCCGCCATAGCCTCCAGGGTAGGCGATACCATGAGCTCCACCGTGGTAATGGTGATCTATACCGTAGGAGAACTTCCCCTCGTCTGGCTTAGCTGTGCAGGGAAAACATAATTAGTGCTTTATAAAACTTTCCACAATATTAATGTTTCAATATGATATTTCGCTAAACAATCCTAGTTTGATCATAATAATAAGTATATAAATAATATCATTTTACTACTACTAACCTACTGAAGTGTGACTAGATCCTGCCCCACCTGCACTAACCACCGCAATGCACCATGCTGCCAATGAGATGAACTGTAAAATATATTATTAAAAAATTATAGAAACATTATTAGGAAAATAGAATTAGTAATGTAATTATCACTTTTATTATTTTTTTGCTATTTTATTATTAATCTATATAAACAGCATATATAATCATATTGATAAAATTGTTTGCTTTTTATTTATTATATTCGTCTAATGTTTATTTATTTCTTGAAGTACGTAAGTAAGAAAAAATTATTAGAAATAATTGTAATGTGTACCTACAAACGTAAAGTTCCTAGATGATTGTAATGAACTCAATTTTGGGTATGACTACAAGGGGCATATTATTTTTTTTTTCCATTCGTGGTTTAGAACATATTTCATATATAATTGCAAAGAACTTGTAGAAATTATATTTTTAAAAGATTTTGCTTCATTTATTTTCAAGTGCATCAAGAATTTTTAAATTATTGAATGTTAAATTTAAAAAATTGAAGAAACAATACACATTTACGCACAGAAATATCTGGGTCAAGAAATTCATTAGTAAAACTTTGTTATAAACAGTTATATATCGTTTGAGCAAATCATGTATATATATATATATATATATGTGTGTATGTGTGTAACGGACATTTTAAAGAATTTATTTTAGATCTTTAAATATGACGAATAAACTTCATTAGATTCCCCACAACTGAATAAAGTGACTGTCAATTGTGTTTGTTTTTTAAATCCCATAGATTCAACATGTTAGAAAGTAAGCAAAGCAAACATCAAAGTTTAAATAAGTAAAGAAACTGTTAAATGTTTTATATTAACGTTATTATAGGCTTAACGCAAAAGTATTATAATGTAATTTGTAGTTTGATAGAAAATCGATAGAAGAAACGTTGTCTAAGAACGTGCCTGAGCGAGAGTGTGTCCACCATCCCCCACATACTCATGTGTTGTGTCAATCAAGGATGTGGCTTTGGGACATTCATTTTTGTCCTCTTTCATCTCTGTCTAGGCTTGTCATTAGGCATTGGGGGTTATTTCTACATGTCCAGGATGACATAGGATATCAACTTTTCGAATACATCTCCTTATCTTTTTTTGGTTTACAATGTCACTGACTACTTTCACAGCGAAAAATAAATAATAAGATTGTTATTTATATGGTATATTCATGCAATTTCATTAAATTAAATGGTTCATTAAATTTAGTTTTTAATGACCACAGTTTCTGGCTAGAAGCACCCTTGTTATAGAAGATCGTCTTTTCAAGCATTAATTTACAACAGCATTCTGTCAACTGAATTTAACGCTATGGAATCAATCAGCTGTTGCTTTGAAGAATTCTTTTTTATTTCCCTCTCTTTAATTTGTAAAATATTAAGAATTTTTATATTTAGTTGTCTCAAAATTCTGATTTTAAATACGGTTTGCATGACACTTCTTACCCACTGAAATTTGCCTTATTCGCTTTTAATTAATGTTTGATAAATGTAAAATTTCACACACAAACTGACAGAAAAATGTAGTATATTTAAACCGGATTTCATGTTACCAAATTTGGGAGGGATAATAACTCGGGACATTTCAGACAGGTATGCCAGAGTGGTATTGCTTTAAGAGCACGTTTTAAAATTCAAGGACTCAGCTGGAGTCAGCTGAAAAGTCCAGACTGGAGCGTCATTTCTCCAGTAGGAATGTTTTGGTTAGTAGGTTAAAATCCTCCGTAAATCATGAGTTAAATGTGAATGACAACTAAAGCGTAAGGCTCACAATACCTTGGCACCTGAAACCGAGAAACAATTTGAAGGGGCCAGATACTGTTATCCTGCTTCAAGTAGTCCACTAGACAAATTGAAGAATAGTGAACTTTTTGAAAACTTTCATGGGAAAAGTCATATGTTTCATGTGACTGTTGTTAAAAAATCTTAAACATATAAATTTTTCTTCTTAAGAACAGTTTTATTTAAAAGTCATTATTTGTTAATCATTATAAGCCCTCAAAGTGTGTACATGTAACTAATGAAATATTCTAAAGAATGAGTTTTTTCTTCATAATTTGTTTTACAAATATTTTGCTTCGTTAAAAACTTCAGTTCCCTAATTTTGAAGTAGAATAAAGGAAAAGAAAAATTCCTTGTTTTTGGTTATAATTATTTTGCAGGTGATAAATTATAAGTAAATTTGAGAGAATATATAAATGACTGGTTTAAAATAATGGACAGGCTTAAGAGGACCAGAGATGTCATAGTTAAATTTCAAACTATCAGTTAAAACCATTTATAAATATTGAAACAAAAAGGATAAGAAAAATAAAATCAGTAAATAACCACTGTTAAAAAATTAAAGTTTGTAATTAAAATATTATTATTATTATAAAAATTTAAAAAGAAATTAATAAATGCAATATATAAAAAGAGCAACAGAAATATTAGTGAAAAAAATACTTTCTACTGCAGCGGAAGAAATAATTAGTACTAAAATGTAACGAGCTATATTCATATATTGTTAAATTACGAAAATAACCTAGATTTAAAATAAACAGAATATATTTCGCCAAAGAATATAGTTCCAGAGTACTGCACATACCTTGAGGAGAGCCATGGTGGTGAATGAATGCAGACTGGGAGAGGGTGAGGGTATATATAAGGGGTGGTCAAGGGCGGGCTCTCTCCCTCTCTCACCCCTATCATGGTGTCATTCAGAATACTCTCTTGTTTTGCTCACTTAGCATTTTTAAAAGTTTTGGAAATATAATGGTGTTGGACTATTTCTAATCAAATTCTTGCATTTTCCTTAAGGGTTTAAATTTCTTAAGAAATAGTAGGGGAAATATTTCCCTTCCCGATGCTCTATAATCCTATCAAACAATAAAATAATTAATAATAATAATAAATAATATAAACTTTGATATACAAATCGAAACGAATCGACACGGCAAGATTTGTTCAATACACAATACTTATACGCTTAATTTTAAAGAGTGTATATGCAACAGTATAGATTGATAAATTGTAAATACATCATAGAATTATATTAAATAAATGTATTGAAAGCGCACACAAATATTGCTACATAGAAGAGATGCTTATGCAGAAATATAGGCTGTTGGTTTTTATTTCCTATTATCAATTGAGGTTTATTTACCATTTTGGGTAATTTTTAAAAGGCAACATCACATTATCGTCAAATGTCCAGAATTTAAAAAAAAATTTAAATTAGGGAGTATAGGAAGGGGTATTTCAGAGAGGGTCTTAAAAAGTGTAAATTTTATGAACGAGTAAAATGTAATATATTGTGTGGTTTTTTTAAATAATTATTTTATTGTAATAAAGGTTCGCTCTCAAGATGATTATTGATTGGTTTTTACTGTCAATTAATATATGAACTACATTTAAAATTCTTGAGACATTTTCCGAAAATCAGCCCACTCCTCAAAATTTACAATCAATTTCTACATAAGGATTCACTTTATTTACTTTATTGTTATTTAATTGTTGTGAATGAATTTATTAAGGATTGGTTTAAAGGCTTATATGGTAAGTGTGTCTAGTACATTGTAAACGTCGCAGCAATATAGTCAAGAAAATTCGCATCAAAAAATTACAAAAACTCAAAATTAACAAACGCTATAATTGCTAAATATTAACAAAAAATAGGTCAATTATTACATGCATACTATAAATGATAGTGATATTGAAGTTAGGAGATAGGTTTATCCTACAAAGTTATAAAATATAATTTTTCTCTATTTTTTTGATAAATTTAGTTATAGTAATTTTTAATAATTGAATTTATGGACGAATTTATTTTTAATTAGTTTCTACTTCCAAACAACATATAGTAAAATAGATTTTCCGTCAATCTAGTTTTTAACTTAAGCAACAGCTCTAGGCTTACGTGAGTTTCAAATTTGCAATTATTCTTATTTCATGGTGGCTCCTATCACTCCGTTAGACATGTGATAATACACCGTATTGTTCTATAAGTCGAGTTTTATGTATAACAGTTAATTATGATATACATTCCAAAGAGACGATCTGATGTAGTAAAAGCGAATATTTTATTCACATTTAATTATTATATCCAACAGTAATCAAATAATATCGATTGTATTCTTAAATTTAGCTTTAAATTTAATTCCGATAAACTAACGTTGAAAACCAGGCTGCATGGAGGGCACGAGTTATCGCGCGTGACATATACACACTTCATAGTAATTAAATTATCTTCTTCACAATATTATGCAATTTGAAACCGAAATTGAAATAGATTTCTCTTATAGAGCTTTGTTAACTTAAAATTTCTTTTCCATAACTATGTTGCTAATCTTACTTAAGGGCGTAAGGGAGATGAGTGCCTGTGACAAAGTAGCTACTACTCACTTAGGCTAATGCAGAACCCGGAGTATTCTTCACTGCATTTTTTTTTTTTTTNTAATACTTGGATAACACATAGACCTAGCATTTTTTCGTTAAAATAAACTATGAAAGTTTATATGCTACATTTTGAATATAATGCTATAATGAGTTAGAAAGTTTTAAATTTAAATGGAATAGCTTAAAACGTAGTATTTTAAATTTTTTTTTTTTTTGGATCTACCTTGACCGAACCCCAACAAAAAACATCTAATCACAAAATTAAGTATTTTTATTTTTTAAATGGCATCCCAACAACTAGGGTCATTAATGCTTATTACGTACAGCAACGGATGATAAAAAGGAAGGAAGATTATTCATAAAGTTTGCAACGAAATATGAAGGGAGGGGCACGAACAGGAGGCTATGTCCCGGCACGAGTCAAACCACAGCACCGAGCCGACCCCATACAGTTTAGTCATGCCTAAGTCCTGAGTACTTAGTGAAGTGTGAGCGAGGGTGTGCATGGTGGGACTAGGCCATTCAAACCCTTCAGGCCACAATATACTGTAAGTAGGAGGCCAAACTAGGCGCCGCGCCCCACCACGACCCAAGGACCCCAGTCACAGCAAAAAACCCAGTCATAAAATAATTTTTATTACAGAATAGTCATTTTCCTAAGGGATGCATTGAGAAAAAAGGTTCTATTTATGGGTGACAATTGTAAAAAGAGTGGAATGTAATTTCCACTTGTATTGATAGAGCTAATGCATATTTAGACCGCCATTGTGTAGCAGACATAATACGAAAAGGACAGCTTAAGGCGTTGCTTAGAGATCTGATTTTTAGTAAGTATATCATGTGATTCATAATTCATAATTACTGGTAATCGGGTGTCACGTTTACGTACCCATGTATTTCTCCATCAGGCTAAAATTGTGTGAAATATAAGATTTTTCAGAAGTTTGTAGCAATGTTATGGATAACTGGTGTGCTCATTGGATCAACTAGGCTTAATAAATTTCACTTTCTTGTTCTATAAATAGAAAATATATCGAGAGGACTAAAATTATGTTTATACAACGTAGCAACTCAAGTGAGCTCTAACAAAAAATACATTTGTACCCTAGGCTTCTGTAGTTTCTGTAGTCTTAAGTACTGATTTATTTATTTACAGAAATTTGATGATATTAGAATATTGAAAACATAATATTAACTGATTTCATAAGAAGACTTTTTTCCTCATCTTACATTACAAGAATCTTTTAGAAATTATTGGAAATAAAGAAACTAAATTTGATATTTATCAATCTGAGAGTCAGATGAGTTCCAATTAATTGTTATTTATTTAATTTGTATAACATAAGCACTATAAAATTAATTGTTATAAAATTTTCCATTTTCATTTTATGATAATTCTGGTATTTAAACTGGTGTATAGGGTGTAGAGGAACTCGCAGGTGAGAGAGGTTGCTGTCTTCTTCGGTAACTCGGTCTACGTCCAGTCAACGTGAGCTAAAGTTCACTTCCACTGCATATTCTAGTTTATAAGATGAAGTTTGTCAGAAGAGAGACTTTTATTTTTATTCCGGTAAAAATAATCAGGATTTATTTTATAAACTTTATTTACATATAACATTCTGATAAAATTAAATAAAATTATTTTGCAATTTAATTACAATGAATAGTAAAAAAAAAATATGATATTAAAGAAAGTCTCATGAGTAGAGAAGGTGACTAGTGACACTACTCTCAAATTATTTACTGTCCCAAGGAGGTCGCGGTGCCATCTTAGTTTGAGTCGACAGGGAGGGTTGTAGGGGTTGGAATTAGAGGACAAGGTCTGTGCTAGTGGATTAGAATGGCAGTTAACTGTGGAAAAGGCTGAAGCGGGAAGAAATTAGATCCTGAACAAAAGGAATATAAAAATCAGGAAATGAGAGGAATTAGATACGTAAAAGGGAGCATTTTCCATTATTCGGAGGGTTTTGGATAGAAAGGACTGTATTCTTTGGATGTTGGAAGGCTTGGCGGAACCCCGGATATTTACTCCGTAAGTCTAGATTGGTCGTAATAAGTTTTTGTTGAGCGTCAGTTTGTTTTCAATTGTAAGATTGGAGTTTTTAATTCACGAGTATGTATAGAATTTATTGTGTTTAAATTTTAGCATGTTCACCCCATGCAAGTCGTGAACCAAGATGGAACCCAAGGTAACGAACAGAATTAGAATGTGGTAAGGGAATATTGTTAAATTTCACAAATTTAACAAAGTCTTTTTTCGGTAGTTCGAAATTAACTTAAACGCATTTTGCTTCATTTATTTTTATTCTCCATTAGCTACACAATTGTTTGATTTTTTCGAGGTGATCTTGTAGGTTTTTGGAAGCAGTTATAGGATCGTGATAGGAGGATAGGATATCTTTGTCGTTCACAAATAGAGCTAAGAAGGTACTTGGATGGGTAGGAATGTCAGCAGTGCACAGTATGGATAGGTTAGGTCCAAGCACACTACCTTGAGGAACTCCCGCTTCCACTTGGTAGAAATTGGATTAATCTAATCCTTGCTGAACCCTAAAGAAACGGTTATATAAGTAAGACTTAAGGATAAGGTAAGCGTTATTAGGAAGTAATGGATTTCAGTTTAAACAGGAGACCACTCTGCTTGATTATCAAGTGCATGGAAAACATACAAAAAGCTCCTGGGCAGTACTCTTTGCATTCAAGGACAGAGCAAATGTAGTCTACGACGCGAAACATCTCTGGCAGTACGTCGGAAGCCAAACTGATGATTTGAGAGAATAGAATATAATTAAATTGTAGCATTCAATTGAAGGCATCATTCGTTTAAACAGACTTTTTCAAATACCTTAGAAAGTGTAGGAAGGAGACTTAGAGGACGGTAGGATGAAGGATTAGGTAGTGGTTTTCCATGCTTGGGAAACAATATTATGTAGGAATATTTCCAGAGGAGTGGAAGGGTGTAGTTCGGAGTATACAATTATAGATATAGGTAAGGAATATAATTGCCTTCTTGGGAACAATACGGAGAATTTGACCAGTGATTAAATCATATCCGGGTGATTTACGCATTAAAGATATAGGTAATAGTATGTCCAGAGACTCCTCAGTTTCCGCGGCATTGGACAAGTCTAAGGGATCTAAATGAGAATTAAATGTTTGCTACAGTTGAGGTGCTGGGCAAACATTTCGGCCTTTTCTTTGTCAGAAAAAGCCCAGGAACCATCTCCTCGGTGCAAGGGGGTAGAAGCTTCATGGATCTTAAGGATTCAGCGAGTAGCAATCCAGAGGGATTCGTCTCCTGCTGAGAGGGTAGACAGATAGGCATTTAAAGCCTCATTTCGTAAATCGCCTAATTTTTGCTTTACGAGCATGGAAAGACGATTTATGTCTTTGCGATCTGAGGGGTGTCTATATTTTTGGAGCAACGCCCTTGAGTGGCGTTTCACTACCATGAGCTTTTTAAGCGAATCTGAGAGTGGCTTTTGGGACTTAAAATAGTATTTGGTAATTTTTGATTTGATCAGCCTTACATATGCATTGCTGAAGGTTCATGGTAAAGGAGTGTACAGCATCATCTGAATCGTTAGAAGCTTTCAGAGAAATTCCGAGGTCAAGAGACTCTTCTATGTGAGTTCTAAACAAGGTCGACTGGACCGTTAATGTGGGAGGGTGGTTTGGAATAGGGGTCAAGGATAACGTAAGGAGGACTGGGCTGTCGTTAGAAGAGAGTTTGTTTAAGGCAGAAGCTGAATAATTAAGAAAAGTTAGGTTTTTTCAGTTGTAGAAGTCCATGATATCATGAAGGCGGTTTACGCAAGGGGCAAATAATTAGGAGAGACTAATTGTGGACTGGATAATGATTAATTGTGGAGAGTTTTGGAGATGATACTGCTTTATATAGAGATCGCCAACGAGAGTTTGTTGTTCTCGATCCCCATTGCAAGTGTTTCGCATTAAAGTCTCCACCGGCAAGGAAACGGGGACCAAGGTCTTTGAGGAAAGTGGAAAATTCTGGTGTAGTGATTGGTTTATTTGGAAGGCAATACACTGCTGAAAGTGTGATAGGATGAGAGGGTGTGGAAATTTACACTGTTGATGATTGAAGAGACTCTGTGGAAATACATTTACAGGGTAGGATATGATGGGTTTAGGATTTCTTGATTTGAATTTCATTCCACCCTGAGATCGTCCGTCAGGATGGTCTCTCCTAAAAATTACTGGCTACACATTCACTTATTAATTCAACTTAACTTAATTTTAACTTTAATAAGATTTCATATATGCCATACATATACATATACAATTAAATACATACCATGTATTACTATTTGCTTTTAGTTTATTTACGCTTCAATTTTCCAACTTTGAATAGCTATGGACTGAAATACAAGACTATATTCAATTAATGCTAGGGAATAGAATTTGTAAAAATCTAACTGTTCCTGCCAGGGCACGAACCTGGATCTCCTGCAGGCGCGTTATCCTATTACGCTACCGGGACAAGTCTGATAAGTTATTAAATTCCCCGCACTAGTGTCGAGAGTCTAACCTCCGAGAAGGACGAATATATCGTCTTATGCTCGAAGGAGCTGAAATTGTCTAGCTATTTATCGAGTCTCCTTATTTACATTATTTGTGGTTTTTAATCCCACGTAAATTTAAATAAATTAATGCAAGTGAGTAGAATAAAAATATCTAACTGTCCCAGCCAGGGCTCGAACCTGCTAACCGGCTAGCAAGAGATCTAGGTTCGAGCCTTAGCTGGGACAGTTTACGTGGGATTAAAAACCACAAATAAAATTAATATTAACAAGACTATAATTTTTAATAACCTTTGCCCACAAAATACTTTCCGCATAATTTTTATTCCTTTATTGTACATAAATCATACAATAGTTAATAAATAATAATAATGAATGTTTTTAATTTTATATCTTTTAACTTTCTTGCAGCTCCAGGCATGTGAGACGCAATACTATTTTGATATAACTGTAGAAACTGATATATCTATAAATATATATATATGTGTGTGTGTGTGTGTGTGTGTGTGTGTTTTGGGGGAAGGGTATGTGTGTGTTTGTGTGAGTGTCTGCGTGATTTTTTTATTAATAGTAAGGAGTACTATGATCACTGAGGAAGTAAAAATAATACAGTTTTTACATTTTTTTGTATATATTGGAGAAAGTATAAAAATACAAAAATTACTATATTCTTCAGTGATGTCCGTAGCCGTGTCCTCCGTAACTGTAGAGGTTGTTGTTTGCTGAGCTGATGGCGCCATGTCCATAACTGTAATCAAAGAAAAAGATAATTTACAATAATAGTTTTTAAATTTGTGTCATAAATAAATTCATCGAAAGGAATTAACGTGAAAAATTAAAAAAAAAATCTTTATTTATTACATTCTGCTACTTAACATCTTGTAATATAATGACTTAAAATAAATATACATTCATAGAAAAATATAAAAAAAAAAAATAATAAAATCAACAATAAAACAAATAAATGGTCATCACTGTGCAGGGAGAAGGGGCCCATCGACCCCACTCCCAATAAGTTTAGCATTAAGGCCTAGGAGGTCTCGAGGCCATCTCCGTTTTAGTCGCCGGGGAGGATTGTGAGGATTGGAGTCCGACGACAGGGATTGGGCAAATGGATTGGGACGAAATTGGAGTTTACTTTGGAAGAGCTTGAAGCGGGTAGAGATAAGGTCTTTGACAAAAGGTATAATAAAGTCGTGATGAAGGGTAGAGTTGGACACATAATATGGAGCTTTAGCAATTATTTTGAGAACTTTGGACTGAAAGGATTGTATTCGTTGGATATTGCAAGGCTTAGCGGCACCCCACAGTTCTGCGCCGTAGGTCTAGATTGGTCGTATTATGGTCTTGTAGATGGTCAGTTTGTTTTCTAATGTGAGCTCCGAGCCTTTATTTATAAGGCTGTGTATGAGTCCGTGGCGTATGTTGAGTTCTTGTCGTATGAATTTCGTATGTTCATTCCAGTTGAGTCGTGAGTCAAGATGGAACCCAAGGTAACGAACCAGAGTGAGTTATAGGGATGTTATCGTCATAAATTAAAGTAGCATTTAAAAGCCAACTTGGGATATACTAATTAAATAATTAAAATTCACAGAAAAAAAACAATGCATTTTGTTTGCTTTGAATTACCTCTTGAAAAACTAATACTTATTTAAAAGAGAGAACAAGTACTCACCCTCCATGGCCGTAACCGCCGAATCCACTGTGACCATATCCAGCTCCAAATCCACCATGACCTATTCCAGCACCGAATCCGCTGTGACCAAGAGCTGCGCCATGACCAAGACCGCTAAGTCCGTGACCGGCGTCCAGCCCTCCGAAGCCGTGACCAGCGCCAAGTCCTCCAAAGCCGTGTCCAGCACCGTAGCCGCCGAGTCCGGCGGAGTGACCAAGTCCACTACCAAATCCTCCATGTCCATATCCACTACCGAATCCTCCATGTCCGTATCCACTACCATATCCTCCATGGCTGTAGGCTCCTCCGTACCCACCGTCGAGGACTCCTAGCGCCTTGCCTCCTCCGATACCGTAGCTGCCGTGGCTATCACCAAAGCCGCCATAGCCTCCAGGGTAGGCGATACCATGAGCTCCACCGTGGTAATGGTGATCTATACCGTAGGAGAACTTCCCCTCGTGTGGCTTAGCTGTGCAGGGAAAACAATACTAGTGCTTTATAAAACTCTACATTATTTTAATGTTTCACTATGATATATCTCTAAACAATCCTAGTTTGATCATAATAATAAGTATATAAATAATATCATTTTACTACTACTAACCTACTGAAGTGTGACTAGATCCTGCCCCACCTGCACTAACCACCGCAATGCACCATGCTGCCAATGAGATGAACTGTAAAATATATTAACATTCATAGAAAAATTAAATTAAAAAAAAAATTTCTTTTATTTTAATATAATAGTAAAGAAACACGACATTGAGATCACAATTTTTTCCCCTTGCTTTAGTTTTTTTCTATTATAAATATAAAATACTAGATATTAATGAGCGAAAGCAAATGGGTATCGCTGAAGTGATCTATTTCTGTTTATTGGTCAAAAATATTTTTAAATTCCCAAAAATTAAAGAAAACTGATTGAAAAATTGAAAACTAGAAAATAAATATTTAAAACATTCACAATAATCAGCTAAATTTTCTTTGAGACACAATTAAGTAAAATGATTTTTGAAGGCAAATAAAACTCCCATGCGCTAAAGCATTATTTCGCTAGAACGAGATCTCCATCTTTCTGTCTATACCTTGAGTAGAGCCATGGTGGTGAATGAATGCAGACTGGGAGAGGGTGAGGGTATATATAAGGGGTGGTCAAGGGCGGGCTCCCTCCCTCTCTCACCCCTATCACGGTGTCATTCAACTAACTTGGCTGCTTTGTTTACAATGCTTTTTAAAACACGTTATTCATATTTTTTTATTATAACTGCATAAAGACTTAATACTTGGATAACACATAGACCTAGCATTTTTTCGTTAAAATAAACTATGAAAGTTTATATGCTACATTTTGAATATAATGCTATAATGAGTTAGAAAGTTTTAAATTTAAATGGAATAGCTTAAAACGTAGTATTTTAAATTTTTTTTTTTGCTAAGAATTTTTAAAAGTCTAATCTTTATATATATATTTAGTTCCTCTAAAAATTAATTTTAATATTCAGTAGAATTATAAAACAAGTAAGTACTAAAAATTCGAGAATATTCGCTTTTATTTTTTAAGCAGCTACAACTTCTGCTGTATCCTAAAATAAGCACATGGTGTGTAAGTGGGAGTGTAAGTACTGCTAAGATATGCTTTGGTATATTCAACTAAGTACTTAGCTGGTGTTCCAGAAGGTAACGTGCCAGAATCTACCCTTTTTTATCATTTAGACTGCAAATGTCACCTCTGCACTCAGAGCGCTCTGTGGGTTGAATTTGTTGATGACAAAGCATTTCGGCATTGCTAATGTGTGACACGTACATTTAACCTGCGATGTGTGAATAAACCTAACGGATTGGATTCACGGATTGGACATTCACGCATAGTGTGCATTCTATAACTTACTTCTAGCTACATTTATCTATTACTTGAAATCAGTAAGGTTCTAGTCAGTGAATTAACTCGACAAAACTCAGTTTTCCATCTCAGATATTTACCGTTATATTTCACTATCACCTTCTCCTAATTGAAATAAATTGATGCATTACATAACCAAATGAATAATATCGAATAACAATTTTTTTTTTTTAATGGTTTCTATTTTTTTAATCCTTCTTGCTTAATAAATATTACTTGGAAATCAATTTACTGTAACCTTAGAAAGTTTTTTGCCTGAAAAAATGCAATGAAATAATACACAAAATAAAAATATATTTACTTAATTAATATGCCCATATATATTTATGTACTATAATTTTTTATCTTACATCATTTAAGAAAAATATCAATGTACTTACTTGAAAAAAAGCGCATTAATATTATAGTTACTAATAGGTTTTGCTGGTACAGTAGTTTACCATAAACATATTTTAATCAGAAACCGGTTTTAAACAATATGTATTAATTAAAATAGTAAATACTAATGCCTGACTTTATCTACAGAGGGAAATATTTACGGTTTATATTTACCTCTGATACACCCTTATTCTTGATGTATTTGTATGAAAATTCAAATAAAGACGATGTATTAGTAAAAAAATAAAACCGTATTTTGATTTTCAAATTTGAATTAAGTTTCCACAGCCAAGTAAAAACCAATATTAATTTGAAGTGTACAAGGAGCTAGAAAAAAAACTCTACCTCAGCAAGGGATCGAACCTGGATTCCCTATCAAAGGAATATGTTAACCACTATTACGCACGGTTGGAGCGCTAACCGGAACTAGATATTATTCCCTGCTCCCTCGGTGGAAATAGAAGCTAGCCTAGAACGAAGGGTTCATTGGATCTCACTAGTCTGAGGCTACGGGTTCTTCGATACAGGCCTTGCTAGCTTCTTAAGGAAAATGGAAGCTAGCCTAGAACGAAGGGTTCATTGGATCTCACTAGTCTGAGGCTAGGCCTTGCTAGCTTCTTAAGGAAAATGGAAGCTAGCCTAGAACGAAGGGTTCATTGGATCTCACTAGTCTGAGGCTGCGGGTTCTTCGATACAGGCCTTGCTAGCTTCTTAAGGAAAATAGAAGCTAGCCTAGAACCAATGGTTTATAGACATTTATGGCAACCTTTAAATACAAAAAAAAATTGTCCCTCTCGACCTACTTCGATCTTATTCAACAACATTGATACCACTGTTCTTCTCTTCAAATGTGCCATTCCTCCACACTTAAATATGTGAAATAAAAGGTAGAAATATTAGAAGTATATAAAGATTGTTTCGTTATATCCTTTATCAGAAAAGGTAAGTAATCTTTGACAGACTTGAACCATTAAATAGGGAGTCAGTAGTATAATATCAGACACTTCTCTGTACATTCCAAGATCCAGAGATTAAGATAATTTCACACACACACACACAAATATGTTCCTTAATGTCATATACCACTTTCTGAGAAAACTGAAAATCTAAGACCAATGTTTGTCATGAGGAGTATTAGTTAATTGAAATAACATGCGGACACACATGACTTTGAATATGAATAATATATGCCAGGAGAAGAACGTTAAGATTTTTTAATAATAATGTAGTCTAATATATAAAAATGTAAATGAAGTCGCATTTAGTTAAAAATTGTGTAGAATTACTTGTAGAGAACGGTGTCACTGGTTACTTTCGCATGTGACTTTCATTAATGTCATTTTTTTTTTGTAATCTAATTACGAAATGTTTTTAATTATTTTTAATAGAATATAATATGCAAATAAAGGTTATAAAAAATTCCTTATAATGAAAAATTAATTTATTTTACATATGAAAAGAATTCACTCACATATTTACATTAAACTTTCTATACATTCAGTATAGTCTCATTTTTAAAAATCTAAGAAAGTTCTCACAGTACTTTGAAATAAAAACAAAAAAAAACTTAAGAATAAACATTAATTTCAAATAAATGAAAGTTCATCAGAATTTTTGTAATACAGCTCCATTTTATTTAAGTACATTTTTATGATTATTAAGATAAAATGGTATCTTAAGATGTATTTTTAGAAAATTCTGAAGTACTGTACAAAATCTTTCTTATCTTATCTATCATATCCTTGCTGTCAGTTTCCATTACAAGAGATCTCGAGGAATTGGCCAATATCCTCACAGTCATTCCCCTCTAGGTCAGACGGTGGAATTACTCTGGCCTGGGGTCTAATGTCTCCACCAAGGATATTCCTCTCTCGGGAATGCCTGCAAGAACCCAGAGGCTGAACAAAATGGATGGAATCCAAATGCCAGATTGTCTCTACACATGGTCTCCACAATCTTGAAAGAATTATTAGAAACACATACATTTGAATCGCTTTTCCATATTAGAACATTTCCCTTACGGAAATTAAGTTATACACGTTTGTGATATAAAGATAATTTTAAAAATTTTGATTATAATTAAGATATATTTACTGATTTTGTGTTGGAAAAGCCACAATTAAGTACCGTTTAAAATTGATACTCACACACACTCAAACACGCACGCACACTCGCACTCATGCACAGGGACACAAGCAGGCGTTTATGTGTGTATGCATATATATATATATATACACCGAGTCCGGC
>KZ808006.1:169651-191659 GCA_000696205.2 Oncopeltus fasciatus
ATATATATATATATATACACAACGTGTAGTAAATAATAAAACATAATTTAACTAAATGTTTCGTAATTAAGAAATTAAAAACATATTTTATGTGTAGTGAGAAGCTATAGAGATTATTTTAGAGATCATTTGTTGACCTTCAACCATTAAGAACTGCAAGTATCTTCAACTTCATTTTCTTCATTGAAATTTAGGCCTAGGCATTGGAAATAATAAGTCTATACTTGTACAAACAAGACTTTTATCTAAACTGTTCATAAGAAAATAATGAACAATTTATTTTAATAATAAATAACTCTTGTTTTCTTCGATGACTTCTAAAACTTTATTAGGAAATAAAATAGTTTTTGAAAAAGAAAAAGAGCTGTAAAATTACTGTTCTCAAATTCAAAACATATTAAGCAAGCGCCTAAGAACGCATTCTAAATTAAAAATAGAGATTTTTTTTTTAAGTCATCCCTAAATTGAATTTATGTTCTTCAATAATCTATTATCGTAGTTTTAAACAAGTACTATATAAACTTCATAATAATCTTAGTGACAAAACAATCAATTCAAAGGATGTCGTACTCAGACATTTTTCTTTTAAATATTTGTTGATATGTAGCATAATAACATTTACCATGGAGGTATAAGTTCTGTAGATCTGTAAAGTGGGTGAGTAGCTTGAAATGGCCCATAGACAGAGTGTAATTTAGAAAGGTTACACGGTCAGGCCCATAAGACTTAGTATTGGAGCAAGGAATCAGACTTCATACGAGAGGAAGTTATAGTTTGAATGTGAAGACTTCCGAAAGACAGAGCCAGGACTGAGTTTCATTAATACATACATAACAGCTGAGATAAACAGAAACTTAACTATTCTAAACCTAACCGCGGGTGGAGGTGGTTGGAGCCCAACCCCTCTGCTTAAATAATCATTATCTTCACGAGTAAGGGTTGGTTGGGGTTTCCGCATTTGGATTTAAATACATTAAAATCTATTTTTAAATAAATAATTTTTATTATTACTGATGTTTCGCTCTTAATTATAGGCCTTTTTCATAGCAATGGGGGTTATGGAGGAAGATTCTCCTGTTTTGGGTTCAAAAGCCAAATATCACAATATCTTTGGTCCAAGACCGAATACCCTACATATAATTTCTCATGAAGTTTTACCATCACCTAACTATGAAGTACAATATATTATATGTTCAAAATGAGAGTTTGTTGACCGTAGATATTATTCTAAGATGATTTTAAACGTTGGCAGATAATCCTTCATTATAAAAAAAAATACATTTTTTTAATTTGTGTTTTTTTGGATCTACCTCGACCGAACCCCAACTAAAATATCTTAGAACAATATATTATAATTTAATATAACAAAATTACTTCGTTATTGTGTGTCTCTTATTAAAAAAAAAATTATTGAATACAATATTAGAAAATTTAACTTTAAACCTAATATAATTGACAGTTTTTCATAGAATCATTAAAAACGAAAGTACAATTTCCTCTCATTTTTAACCATCCTTTATCCCCTAACCCTCTTTATCATATTCTCCCCCGTTTCATGGGAACTATATGTAGATTCTCATATCAGGTTCATGCATTACCTTAGGTTCAAACCTTAGTTTTAATTTCATCAAGTATACATATTGAATGAGATCAAACTATGGTAATTGATATAAGAGCCTTAAACATGACTTAGATACAATATATGCAGGAAACGTATAATTTAGTTTTGTTAGCTCTATAAATCATCCCTTTTCTCAGTTATATATTTACTGATTAGGAGGACGTATTTAGATGGATGTGTTTAATTTAAATTAAATTAATATTTGTATTCATTTCCATTTGAAATTAACTTGTGAAACGTGAAAGCTGTGTATATGTTTGCCGACCTTCCACAGTCGGAGGGGTGTGAAAGGTGGTAAGCTGTGGAAAGGAAAATGATCAGGGCTCTTTCATAACTCGACCATTCATGGAGGTTTCCAGCTCGAATCGCTTCCTTCAGAGCAGTTCTTTTATCGCTGAACACTGAACACTGAGATAAGTCGTTCAACAAATCAGCACATCATAACCTAAAAGTCGACAATAGCCATTAAAGAATAAAAGATTTTCTATCCGAAATTGGCGAGTATTGTCAATTTTTATGGATAGAAAAGAAAATGTACATTATATGAGATTTAAGCTAACAGGATTATTAAGGATAAAATTACTCGTGTCTCTGTAAAATTGTGAACTAGAACTCTATCAAGGACTAAACGAAATAACTTTTTTGATCGTATATCTTAGAGAAGGAATTGACTAAAAAAGAATTGATCGCAGAAGGAAAGTGAAGGTTACCACATAACAATCATAACTTAATTTGAAATATTTTTCCAATTGCGTTGGTTTTTTTTGCTGTAATATGCCATAAATTTGGGAATGTGTATTACAAAATGTAATTTCTGTTTATTTTAATATATGTGTTCATCATCCAGTAAGAAAAAGAAATAAAAAAAGTAAAACAATTCAGATAAATCTTTGGGTTGTAGAACCTCGAGTCGATGGTGGACGACACAGGGAGTAATGTTACTGTATTATTGAATGAAACTTTGAATAGAATCCAATTTCATTGGGCTTCAGTTACACCAGCTGAGTGGAGTCAAAAGTAGTGAGAGGTGTCATCCTAATTTTACTGAACGAGAATCAAATATGGCTGACCAACCCGTCCTTCAGTGGCCTTACCATAATTCACTGGAGTCATATATCTGATTCCAGTAAAGGCGCCGTTGTGCCGCTAGAGACACAAGTGAGCGTAAATTTATATTTTTGTAAAAAACTCGCATTATTACCAGATTCTTAATTAATGCGATAGCAATATTGTGTAGTGGGGATAAAATATAAAAATAAAATGTATATAAAATGTAATTTTATATATTTTATACTTTATGTAGAAACATATAACAAGGAAAATGGTTAACAGGGTAATTTCGATGAGTGGGTAATGATATTGATAATTTAAAAGCTATATCTTTCTTTTTATTAGTAAACAAAAAATTTTGTAGAACACATTAGATACTAATTATTTATTTATTAACAGTTTTGCGTAAACCATTTTTTTGTAGATGGAGTAACTGCTTATAAATATTTCTCTCTCTTGTACCGACAAAGTTTAGTGGTCTTTCCGTTTATTCTAACAGTTTTCTTGAGTTGTCTTTCATACGCGTCACTTACAACAATCCATGTCGATCTTAGTGAAACACTGGGAACCTGATTAATTTACCGAGCTCCTGCGTGACAGGGATTTTGTCAGCTGAGCATGCAAGCGCCATTGCGAGGTGAATCGACCCCGGAAATGGTGGAGAAAAACAGCCGTTGGTGTTTGAGTGGGATTTCACGGCTAATCTCGGCTCGGCCTCCAACCCTTTGTGTCCGAGTAAAACAAGGTTCGAGGCAGTTCCCAAGTGCAATTTCACGCGTTAGGCGATATGAGACGCCTAGCAAAACATTACTTTTCCTTGGATGAGACATGACCTACTAGCCTGTCCGCTTCCAGGACAGATTTTACAGGAATTTTTACTTTATACAATTTTCAAAATCCACTTAAACTCGTATAGAAGGTGGTAAATACGCTAATATAAACACAACCTGCCAATAGAGAGGCAACGTTACACACAGTTAACTAATCTATCCTAATAAGAAGACATCTGATAAATTTTAACTTATCCTCTTTGACCGTACATTACAAAAGCTTAAAATATAGTTTAAAATTATATTTGAGCGTAAAGTGTGTTTACACGCTCTAATGTGGACATATTTTTTTTTTTTTTAATGCTTCAACAATGTTTATGCATGATGCGTTGGATGACTTTGTGAATGCGTGAAATAGGTTGTATAGGAGGAGGGAAGTTAGAGAGGGACCAAAATTTAATAAAATTTTTGTTTTTTATAGTACAACAAAAAAAGAGAGACCAGATAATACTTTTAGTTTTATGTTCTCTTGTTTCTATTAACCCACAGAACTCGTGATGTGCGCATCTGGTCAGTAGCCCTAATTGTGTGGCGTTTCTCATTGATGGGGAAAAGGATATGGTGGTGCAGGTTGGTGGGCCGATAACTATCTCTGAAATATGGCCACATTTACGTACTTCACGCTAGCCACCACTTTGGAGTTTTGTGCAGCTATACTTGAACAATTATTAAAGAAATTTGATTGGAATTGTTATAATAGTTCTTATTTTAGAATTTTGATAGAGCACGATTATTATTTCTTATAAATCTATCTTTATTTACATTTAACATATCCTTTGATATAATGTAAAATTAAATGTCTAAGTAAAAATTCAGATTTTCCTAAAGAGCACAGGTAAACTGTGACAAAAAAACAAAGTCATGAGTAATGTTAACAATGTCATAAAGAGAATCGGTGAGCTTTAACAGTAATATAACATTGAAAAACCTTAAGAGTAAAAAGAAAATTGGTATTGGTCATGAGTCTTAAAATAAAATCTAAAATACCAGACAAGTACCACATCATTTTTCTAAGGCTGTACTCGGAAGACGCAATAAGAAAATATAAATTAAATGTTAACCATAAACGAATATTATCGTATTTTTGTACTTTAAAAAAACAGTCCTACGATAGGCCATATAGGCGCAAAGACTCAATCTCCACTGATTGGTACACCAAGCACACTTACTCAGATCATCTCTACCACTTTTACTCATCTCACCCTCATCATAAAGAAACAAATGTGGCCAAAATCTATTTTGGATTACTCACACTCTCTGACAAGATATTCCACAGCAGTAATATTAAACATGTGACTGACATCCTCCTCTCAAATGGTTTTCCTATGCTTACCGTAAAAAAATTTATATTTATACATTTTTAACATCCTGAGAAACTTTAAACAGCCCTGATGATGACTTACAGTTTAAGCCGAAACGTCAGCAGATAATTAAAAAAAATATTTATTTTAAATAGTATTTTTTTATTCTAAGATGATTTTAGTTGGGGTTCGGTCGAGGTAGATCCAAAAAAACACAAATAAAAAAATGTATTTTTTTAATGAAGGATTATCTGCCAACGTTTCGGCTTACATTGTAAGCCATCTTCAGGGCTGTAGAAATACAATGTCATGAGAATACAGTAATATTTGAAATTAGTAAAATAGAGAATTATAATATAATGTGATATCAAGAGTATGAAAGTAGAAAACTGTGTAAGACAATTAAAAGTTTATGAAAACAATATTGAAAACAAGAACCAATTTGAAAAAAAACATGCAAACCAACAACTAATTGACAGGAAACAATTGAAATATTATTAAAGCAGTAATTTTGCCACACCTACCTATCATGAGTATTTTTTTGAGTTGTATATTTTGAGTATTTTTTTATATTTATCAACCTTGACTGAACCCAAAATTATTCTCTACAAAGGTTTTAAAGGTACGTTTCAAGAAATCACACTAAAAAGATTTTTAAATCAGTTGCGTTATGAAATAGATCTATTGAGTTTTAAAGAGAGCTTTGTATTTGTTGAGTTGTAGCGAAATAATCAATGCAAAAATATATCAGTTCATTAGTCCTTCACAAATAAAATTACACATTATATAAATAGATATATTTTAATTAGTGTGTTTACATAGAAAAGTAATAAATATCGTTCAATAGATGTAAATGAATATAAATGTATATGCAATTTTCAAAATAGAGAAATAATTTTGTATGTTTGAGCGATTTTCTGCAAATGATTAACGTATAAAAGCAGAATAAATTAAAAAATAATTAACACTTCTTATATATTATTTAATAATATAGTATATTATATGATAGATTTATATTATAGACATTTTTTAATTATGAATTGCCTAGCACTGTAATTAAGAAGGCCGAGTGTCTCACTCAAATTTTCATTCCTCCCGGTCGATCTGAGTAACCCCCCGTTTAATCATGTGTTTCTTTCAGATTACAGCCAAATATATTTGAGGCAAAAATAAAGGATATACTTCTACTATTCAACAAGAATTGTTTATTTTCCTTTGAGACTTACACAGTCATGTGTGGCAAAACGAAATGATCTCCCTCTGGTGAGTGTGACCCATCGATCAACTAAGCTTTCTCTTGTCAACAGGCCTACATCTTACTACCCCCTAAGTCAGTCAGGAAATATTGGAACGTAAAATATGAAGCAATTTACTTTTTTATTTTAATTGACAACATATACTGCAAAAATAATGATAAATGGGAAAACAATGGATGTTTTATTCGTCCCTCTCACCCACTCTCTCTCTCTCTTTCTCTCTCTCACTCTAGCTCCCTTTCTCTCTCTCTCTCTGTCCGTCTATATATCTATCTCTATCCCCTATCTTTCATTCTTGTAAAGATTTTACATTTAAGTTCTTTGAATGAATTGAAATTGATATTCTCCACCAAATGTAATTTGTTACAAGTGATTTACTTCATTATTGATTTGTAATACATTTATATAAATAAAATAAGGGCGTAAATTCAAGTAGTTCTCATACTGAATTCGAGTTTGTATTTATTTTTATGGCGTTCATTAAAATATAAATTATATGTTGAATATAATGAAATATTTAGTTTAGCAGAATCTTTAAAGTCTTAATTAAACAATTCCTTCCTTATTGCTAAAATTGAGGTCTCATAATGATTGGGATGTTTTTTATATTCAAGGAATTTTGCGTAATAAAGTTATATAAAATTATGCGATTCATTATAATATTCATTTTTACTAATTATTGTTAAGGTAATATAAATTATAATACCATTAAAATAAAATCTATTGATATTTGAGTAATAATTGGGTACATTTTGCACAAACAAGTAACTAATACAATATTAGTTAGTATAATACAATTACTAATTAATTCAACTAGTGTAATTTGGGGGAATGAAACTATTGCAATACATAAATAAGTAAATTAAATTAGCTTAGCTAGGATTCAAGGGCGACCTCGAAAGGGAATAAGTGTGTACCATTTCAATTAAATACCAATTACAAAGCAACATTAAACTGTCTTGTGAGTCTTGGCATCCCAGTCGAGGTTTGTCAGCATCTTGTCTTAACTGTTGACCTAGGGAAAAACGTATACAATAATTGTTCGAAGTTTGAAATACAGAATTATGAATTAACAGATTTATTTTATTTGTACCTAAGGGAATAAGGGCAGTAACAGAATGTTACAAGTGTTCCTGATGGATGAGATGGGGGTAAGTGGGAGACCTCTAGTTACCATTACCATAGATAAGAATTGCGGGGTTACTCAAAGGTTTCTCAACAGCTGTTGGGACTGGCATGAACTCCCTCCGGACAAAGCGAGGGAAAATGCTCTCTATCGTAACTACACCAATTGGATCTGAAGATTAGAGAGGTACGAGAGATTGCAGTATTCCCTGCCTCTTGGTGGCATTACTTCGTACCTGAGGGAGCATTGGCGAACTATTGGATATACGATACGTCCACATTACTCTGCTATCTAGGATTCAAATCAATCTAGAAAATAACGATTACAAAGAGACTGGAAGTTTTGTATTTGGCGGAAGGGGGAGGAGTCAGCACTGTCAGGGCAAAGGAATATCGAGAGTTACACACATTGTCAGCCAACACTCAATGGAAGATATCCAAATGTGAAGACCAAGGATGCAGGGAGGAGACTGAGGAGATAAGGGAAGAGTAAGAGGAGTTTACTCCAGATTGTTTTAGGATTAGAACTCAATTTTTGTGTCGTCATCAAGTCCTCCTGTTCTTCTGGCTTTCTAGTTCCTCCTTCTCGACATCGCCGATTATCTTCTTCTCCACTTCCTACAGTTTTGCTTCCATACTTTCTCTACTTCTTGCCTTGACATAATTACTGATTCTTCTCCTGAACTGCTCTGAGTTACAGAATCATTCATTTCACTTTCAAGACATTCTCCATTAGTCAGTCAATTACTGATTTATTAGTACCTTACATTTAGATTTGAAAGCATCGCAATTAAATGACATCGCCATTACAAAACTGTGGATTCATGAGTACATTGTAGTTTTCTAATTTAAGTGATAGCAGAGGAAACGCCATGCTAAAGAAAAGGACAGATTATGAATGATTTACTTTTCTCATGGTGTTGAAAAGGGTCACTTAGTTACTGGTGGTGACCTTCCTACTGTTACACGATATATTAAGATAGAATAATTGAAGAATTAATATTCACTAAATCAAAATTTTAAATATTATAAGCATTTTTCGGTTTTTACTCCTTTTATCTATGCTCCTTTTCTTTCTTTTTTCAAAACAATGTAAAATTTTATAATTTTTTACTTAGCTCAAAATAATATAACTAACTCAAACAAAAACAAGAGTTATTTTAATTAGTAATAACTAATATTTTTCTTCATAATCAGGAAACCATCTTTGTTTCGAACCGTTCGCTAGAAATTCTAAATGTGTATATTGCAAATTTGATGGTTTCATAGTTTTTGTAGAAAGAGCTAAGTAAACCTCAAAACATAACATATGGACTCTTAAGAAATAGTGTATTTCGAAAACAACATTTTGAAATTATATAGACAATCCCGTTTAAAAGTTATAACAATAAATTTAAACTAAGAAGAATATGAGCGGAATATTTTATATACATAAGATACTCTGCGAATAATGCATTGAGTACTTTATTTTACATTTAACACAATTTAAATTTAAAATGCTTTTGAATGTACTAGATATTACTTTTTATGATATTTTAAAACAACAGGAGTACAGTTTAGGAAGAATCAAATTGCCATCCGTTTCATGATGTCACAATATAATCTATGTAATAAATATGTCTATTTCAGTTTTTGCTCTGATTTTTTCTTTTATTACAATCATCTGCAGTGCTCATATCTAAAATGGTGGAGGCTTTGGTCTCAGGTTTCGAACATTTACTACGTCAAGATTAGATAAGGTTAAAAATATTCTCTACTCTCCTCATCCGCCATCTTTTTTTCTTTTTTAGAGAGAGAAATTCATCCTCTACGGTCCACATGAATGTAAATATTATTCATTGATAAGCGTCTATTATAGTTGTATGTTATGGCGATTAATTTTCTGAAACTATACAATACATGCAAATAATTAATAGAAGTGACGTTTACTGCCATCTTCACGTATAAATAGCAAAGGATAAAGAAAATTACAACGTAGGATACATTGAATCTAATACTTAAGTTGGACGTTCGTAAACTAAACTGTTTTCCGTCTAAATGTTGCTTCTAAAATCTTCCTGAAAAATCGTCTCACGCCGTCACTATATTTCAGTCATCCTACATCGTAGTACTTACATTACACCTGGTTTTCTTTCGAATAAATGTTTTCAGTGCGTATTACCCTAATGCAGTTACACAATCTCTGTTCTTAGGATTTCTTGTTAATAAGCCTTCTAGAACTGCACCCGACGATTGATCATTTTAATATTTTAAGAAATAAATTAGTATTTTTATCCACTCCATGTTGTTAATATGTGTTTACTCCTCTTAGTTGACTACATCAACACCAATCAGTACTCGAAGCAGAATTACATTTTTTTAATTCGAAATTATATAGTTTCATCATATTTTTCAATGAATTTCACAGAACAATTATTTATTGCAAATTTAATAAAATAATTTTTGAACGGGATTTAAATTTATTTGAATAATTTAAAAATTTTATCCCCAAATTACACAACGGAAATATCTTTATGTAAAGACTCTATATGTTATGTTTTGAAGTTAACTATTCCCTTACCGCAAATATTTTGAAACTTTCAAATCTGCAATATTTATTCATTCCGTTTCTCTTATCTCTATAATCTACTCAGTTACAGTCCAATCTAAAAACGATATTTACCTGTACATTTATATCTTCAATTCATTTTTAGCGAATGGTTAGAAACAAAGATGGTTTCCTGTATATGATGCAAACTTTACAGTGAAAAATTACTAATGTAGTAGTGTGTTTTGTCATTGGGAACTTTAACAAGTGTTCTGTATTTGTTTTCTTAAAGTATCGAGTCTGTCATTTAATTGTGATGTAAGTAATAAAATTATAAAATTGTAAATTGTTTTGAAATAAAAAAAATTAATTTAATTTAATTTATTTTAATTTAATTTAATTTTAATATTAACTATTCAGGTTTCTACACATAATAAATATATATAGCGCAAGAAACGATTTTCATTTTTTTTTGACAAATTTGCATCATAAAATGACAAATTTTATATTCATTTTATATATAAGTTTATTATATTTAAAATTTTGATTTATTAATTCTCTAATAATTTGATCTTAATATATATTGTAACAATAGAAAAGTAGGAATTTCACCAGTAGGAATGTCACCTTGTTTAACACCATGTTAAAAAAAAAATCATTCATATTCTTTCCTTTTCTTCAGCGTAGCATTTCCTCTGCTATCTGCAATGTATGCATGAATCGTCAGTTTTGTAATGGCGATGTCTTTGAATTGTGTTGTAACGCTATCTGACATCTCGTTGAGAGGAGGTTGGCTACTAACTGCAAGGCAAAAGTAACATATTACTGAAACGTGATTCACTGCGATGGCTAATTAGTGAATTGTACGCAGCACTGATTCCAGGACTAATGTTAACTGTTATCTATTATGTATTCAGACATTATTCAAAGCAAAATGACAGATCTGGAGTGTTCCATGAGTTATTATTAATTGTTCACCTCTATCTGTGATCTAGCAACTTCATACATTTATGGTATCGAGCTGATACTGTGATATATATACATAATTGTACTTGATAATTAGATACGTAGAATGTTATTTCTTTTGGTTGATTATTGGTTTCAAAGGAATATTATAATTAACAAACGAAACTATTATGCAAACGTTATAACCTTTAACAAATTAAATAGTATTATACACTGACCGGGTTACGGTGCCACTTAAACAAATTCATTTGGTTCTAAATTTTTCATTTTCCTGCAATCCAAACGGTTATCTTATGGAAGATAATTTCGATCTTTTTGGGAAGTAAGGGGGCTTGGGAAATTGTTATCTTCAGATGTTTGTTATTTGTTTTTAAGCAAACATCATCCTATTAAAATGAAAAGAGAAGACAGCTCAAACACAAATAAAAAACCTCTCAAGATTACATGTCCTAGGTCACAATCCTGAGAGGTGACTAACTAAATATGAGCTCAATGAAGACTCAGGATGACATTGTGTGCGATAAAGTTTTTATTACTTTGAATTTCTAAAAGCTACAACTATTCATCCTTTGTTTTTTTCTTATTGATAATTAGGTTAGAAATTATATTTCTTTGTATCTATAAAATATGTAATTGAATGATACGGTTTTCAAATTTGAACCCTTCAAATAATTTTATTAAATTTTTTATCATTTTTATAGTAATAATATATAGAGTAGATAAAGTAAACTATTGCTAATATTTTATTTATTTATTTTGTCAATTTCACTTTCTATTTTTCGTTGTGAGAAGAAAAAACATTTGAAGCTGTAAGTTTTAAATTGGAGGAAAATTAATTTTTAGGATAGTAATTATATAAATGAATGGGAAATTTGTTTTGTAGAATTAAATAAATATTATTGATCAATAGAAGAAATAAAAAATGGACTAAAGTTTTTGAGTTACTTAGTGTTTTGAAACTTGAATTTTTTTAAAGATTGTATATTGTAAGTTTTCATATTTTTCTTTATCAAAAAGATTATATAAATGTTTACAAATTGAGAGTATCTGACCGTGATTATTAGTAAAGAATTTGTTGGTGTTCGGTCAAGGTTGGAACCCAACTAATAAATATTTACAGTATTTTGGTAAGACATAAACAAATACACATGTATTTAGACAAATCCTTGTTTTTAAATTTTATATTCAAATCCGTAAGCTACGAAATGAATATGTAAATTTATTCATTGACAACGAATATCCTCAGTTTGATAAACTGACTATTAAAAAAAAAAATGTTAATACTATTACAGAAATTATTCATGTAGTCAGATAATAAATTATATTCCAACTCAAATGGCATTGAAAAACAAAAAATAAAATACATATTAAAAATAAAATAATACATTTCAATTAAAAGTAAAAATAAAATAAAGAATATTGTGATGTCTATTAAGCTCTGATCATACAGCTATTGTTGTCTAGACAGAAGTAAGGCACTATTTTGTCTTGTTGTTGAAGCTGTAAGCTCCCAATATAAGAGTCTCGGCGTCAATGCTCAAGAATTATTTATTTATTTATTTTTTAAGTATTCAGAAGATGTATAATTTCTCAGTCATGATTTGGACATCCTAGAGCAGGAGAATTTATCCTTTTATCGCCCTCATTGCCCCGAATAAGGACTTTTGGGCCAAATTGTTAAGATAATATAAATATTTTTGTTTACTAATACGTTTTATTTATGTAATACCCAAAACCGAATTTCCTAAGAATCCTTTCTCGTAGATTAGTTTACTTTAGTAACGCATGCAAGTTGGTGTACCCATCGACCTCTCGTAACTTCCAACGAGCACGGCTAACAGAAGAGCATGAATACCGTTTGTGAATGGAGAAACTTGTTGTCGACCCAGTCTTTGGGCGATCTGTTGCGGTTGTGGTCAGCTGAGTTGGACAGTTCGGGCAGCGGCTTCCTCCAGCGATTCTGACTCCAGAGAGAAGTTTGCTCAACTGCTCTTGGCTACTGATAGCAGCTGAAGACGACGGAGAGGTGATCCTCATCTTTCCGACGACCCGAGCAATCTCAGCAAGTCGGACAGACTACTACCTCCAGCTGGAAGGAAAGGCATATTGGAATCAGATAAGAATTATTTGTAATTCGATACACATCAGCAAAGTCCAAAACCAGAGAACCACAGAATCGATGTAAGTTCAATCATAGGAGGAAGCAATATTCACATCTGGTACGCCGATCCCACAAGTACAACGCATCCTGGTGAAGAAATTCTGAACTAATTGAGGAAAACAAGCCACAGATACAAACCTTGAACCTTCTGTATGTGAGATGCGTACACCAACTGATGGATACAATTTGTTATTTTTTCTACACTACTGGCCTTGTAAAAATTGCATTGCAGTATCAGAGAATAATCAACTTATATGAAATAACTATTATTTTATATGAAATATCGTTTTACTCTCTTTAGAAAGTAGAAAAAATATTCGAAAAATCGGCAAACTGGGCAACCTTTAAAAGAGTTTTTTTTTTCATATTTTTGGTAGTGTAAGATTCCCAATTTCATTTTAAATGTTATTCTTACAAAATTACATTTTCAACTCCAAAAGAGACGCCAATTTATACTAAACTTGTTGTGAAAAATAAATTTTAAGTAAAGTAGCAATACAATATGTACTTCGTTCACTTGCTTATGCTATCATGTATCTTTCCTTCGTAATGATATTATTAAGAACAAAACAATTATTCATGTCTCAAACGAGATAATGTCACTGAATCATATCAGTGTGTAGGAAGCAAAATTTTACCCTTAATACAATTATGAATTCTACGACGATGTTTCGTCCATGATATTTGACCTTAAGAAATTCAAGACAAGTTTTACAATGATTTAAATATCCTTTTTGTGCTTTTAAATTGAATTATTAAAAAAAAATTGTTTATTAATTACTTTAACCATGAATTAAAATATTTCGAAGAATGTTTTTTTTGGAAAATTCGAAAACGCTTTTCGTTAAGTTTGAGGTAGAGTTGATAAGTGACAAATACATGCAGTGAGAGAGTTAGAAGAATTTGTTATCAGTGCTCTTATATTGTCTGGTCAGGTTGGGAATCGTTCCAATGACCAGTCAGAGATTGGCCAAGATGACAGAGACATGTTATCAGGTCAGTGGACGGTGACCACTGCTCTGGTGGTTGCAGGTCGTGTGTGAGGCAGCGTATGGTTAGCGATGCAGGCTGAAGCGTCAACACTGCAACAGTTATACAACCGGTTGTGTCAGGCGATGGTCGAACGGGATGTCAATGTGTCGCCAAAGATATTTTTCATGGTAGTGGAAAACTAAAAGTAAAGGGATTCAACCACGTGTCAATGTGATGCAAATGTTAAAATCACATTTCAGACGATAGTGATAGAGATGATGAGATAATAACATCATTAACAAACACTTTATAGACGGAAAATTATATTATGTCGCTTAATTTTCACTTTTAATGATTATCAGAAAGTGACAGCAGTTTATTTTGCAGAGAAATTTCCGTGATCGTTTCAAATCTATTTATGAACAAGCAAAATACAAACATGAATTTGTATCATACATGATAGGATGTAACATCATTGCATTTATATTTTGTGGAATATATTGCAAGATATATAATGAAAATAATCATGGAATCATAGAACTTTGGCAGCTTTTCACAAAGGGAAAGATTTGTTATAAATAATCGCTATAAAACTTGGAACTAATATAAAATAAAATAATTAATTGCTCCAATAATATTAGGTTATGAAAATAATTGCATCTTTTATTAAGTTTTCTAATATATTTTGTTTAAGAGATATCCGCGAAAAATAAAGTTGGCAATATAGAATGTATATAAAATTGCCTGTCTCTCTCAGATATATTATTCCTCACTGTCCTGATCCAGGGACTTTGAGTAAATAAGGCCATTTTCTTTTCCGTCACACCATTTTCTTGGAGCCAAATGACTAAGAAAATACGCACTCCACTCCGCAACAGTGACATTTCTCTAAGTGTTCAATACGGTGATCAAATCCCATGGGAAGTGTTAAAATATATTAAAATGTTCTTCAGCCTTGACCAATAATTCATGGTTTATGACATAAGATCTATGTTCACTAGATTTTTACCTCCTAACCTATATTTTACAAATTTAATTAAAAATACGTTTTAACAATAATAATTAAGAAATCTTGCTTTCAAATAGGATACTTGCGATATTTAACAATAAATAGACGTAACCTGTACTGGAAAGTTTTAATTTTTTCGTTCCAGCAGCAGCAATTATATCATTCCAATGTTTGCCGTCAGCTGTTACTGTCTAGTACCTGAATACGGAGGGGCTGAATAGTGCCACCGCTTCCAGCATAGTACTCCTCGTTCTTGTTGACGTACGTACATTCATGGCTTGACTTGAGCCACATGAGATATCCACTAGTAGCAGAACGTACGTATCTCTTTGACTGGTCATTTCACAGATCACAGGACTCCAGCGGCCTCTTGTAGTCCTTCGCGAAATGTTGTAGTTGTTTCTTACGATGGAGCGTTACTTTCCTGATGGAGGAGACGATGTGTTGGCTTTCACTATGGCCTGGCGAGGGATAACCCGCAATTAACCTACATCCAGCGGCACGGCTCGCCCAAAGAGGTCGGTTCAGCCGACTTTCGGTAATCATTATTTTTAAGAAGAGGACATTGTTTTCTTTACTTATTAGCGGATATTTCTGCAGGAAGTTAAGCTATCACATTACGCTATAGAATTCTCAAGGATACCATGGTTCGAGAATAAATACATCTTTAGCATGTATTTCCCTTCTGGGCCAATACGGTCTCTGCGACATATTTTTTTTTCTAATATTTATGTTAGATAATATTTAAATATTATAATAATTGCATATACTGTTGCATTAATAAATCGAACGTGAAACGCCTAAGCTTTATTATTAATTTAAAAAAAAAATTAATGGTTTTTTTCACGTGTTTTGCACGGAAAATTATTCATACATATGTTATCATTTAACATAATAATTTATCTTAAAATATGTAAGGTAAAATTATGTCATTCGCTTAGGGCCAATAAGAAGGGGATGTTACGGTCTAGCTGAACACTGCTATTTCTCCCCCCGTTTAAATGTCTCGTTATGAGCCTGTCCTGGAACTACTACAGAATAAATATGAGCTAGACAGTTAAATTCCACCCCTGTCACGCTAAGAAAGTGTTTCATTATTCAAGTAATGAAGAAAATATTGAATAATAAAAATTTGGTCTTTGGTGTTTACTCTCTCATCCAATTTCAACAATCTAATTAAAATGTAAAACTAGGTTTCCATATTTTGAAAAAATAATTAGCTTTTCAAGTTAAATTCTTATATATCTTTTTTAATTGAAATATTTCAAATGATTTATAGATTGTAAAAAAATATAATAAAAAAAAAATCCAGTACCGCAAGTGGTCACATGAGGGAAATACATGATACAGATATATTTATCCCCGATTCACTGTACAGTCGAAAATGTGTGTGGTCAGCACACCATTCTGGCCATCTGATTTTGTTCCGCTTCAGTTCAGAATGGTACCCAAAGGTTTCTTAGGAGCACGTAATGAATCCCCTGGGTCATTAAAATAGAAGCACAAAAAGAAGTACGTGGGAACGCTGGATGAGGAGTCGATCCACAAGACTTCTCATCTCCTCTATTATCATAGATTGTAAATGTTTGATATTTACATTGCTACATTTTCAAAAAGAAAGATAAATATTATATTTAGCTTCATTTTTATTTTAATTTCAGAGTATAGTTTGTTAAGTTTTATATGTATGCTCAATTTTGAAGAGACCATATTTTTAGCTTTTCTCATTAAGAAATGGGAGAGTTTTTTTTTTCAAAATTCCGTCGTGATGGTGACGTGCTCAGTTCGATTTTCTTGAGCGATGATGAATAAGGACAGCAGCATATATATATCCAGTAATAATGTATTAAGGTAGCTTTCTTACTCTAGTGGCTAGAATCGTTCTGAAGGGAACCATGGTTAGTGTGTCCTTCCTCTTTGGAGAGATCAGATCGAGCTCTGAGTGGGTCATTAGTGAACGCCAACGGAGCAGCCGACATCAGTAGGTGACTGAGAAACCAGCAAGAGTTCGAGACAAAAGCCTCTCGCACGACAGCAGTCCGTCATTGGCCAACTAGCTCTGAGAAAGGTTAGAATTAATGTGGCAATCATGCTATCTTTGGAAAACGCTGGATTGTTATTATCTCTGGTGAACTCTGGACGTGACTGAACTGTAACAGCGATTGGCTAATTTTTCGCTGAAATTGTTTTGACAGCCAATATTAATCATCATAAAATAATCCTCAGAGGAAATTATGTAAGGTAACATCAGTCGATTTTGCCCTTGTCAAGTATCCATGAATGTAACATTTCCTCAAAAAGTTCTTCTACATATCCATTGTTAGAAGAGAATAAAATATGATTTAAATATTAATGCTATATTAAAGACATAATAACCTATAATTTTGTTTTATCTAATTTTCGTGGGTAGTATTATTTATTTCATTAAAATATATAAAGCAAGAGCATTAATAATTTAAGAAAAAGTAATGGTTATATACATATTTACCGTTTCTTCTTCCAGGTTGGACCGTGTTAAGTTGTTGATAGTTGCCGAGCTTTTGCACATCATGATATTTACCGTTTACCCGAAGAAGAAACGGTAAATACATCTGACAACCGTCGATGCCTACATGAATATATATATATATATATATATATATATATATATATTTGTGTGTGTACGTNATTTGTATTTGTATTAACATATAGTTTTAATATGCATTCTATTCAAAATATAATAATAAATAAGTCAGTGATCACCTACTAGGTTATTAAGGATCTAACTTTTTTTTAATGAAAAAACCAACAGACTGTATATTAGAGCATGTTCATGAGTGCATAGGAGTGAGATAGAGATTTCTGAGGTCTTGCCAAGCGCATATGACACACATATGCATCTCATGCATGGATGTCTTTAACTTTAAATCTAATAGAACTTTTTTTTAAATGAAGAAAATAAGAAAATGCGTCTTTATTTTCATAATTGAAAAATTAAATTGTAATTATAGCTTTCTGTGCTTGTAATTAGGAATGGTGGCTATAAATCTGAAAGTGAACGAGAATGTAAAATTAAAACCTGCTTGAAAAATATTTAATTTGGTTATATTTTTTTAATTTGTTGGTAATTGGTTGATAAGCTCAGAGTTATACTTCTTATATTTATTTAATTTATTTTAATACGGAAGTATATTTTACGATCTTGACGAGCTCATTCCTTTGATAATGTTAACAGGTGAGAAAAGTTATTTCAACAGAGCCTTACTGGTTTAAAAATTGAGGCAATATTGTGCATTACTGAAGAAATATTATGTTCGGAGGTGAAAGGTCAGGCAAAGATCGGGGGTAGGCCAAGCTGCCCTCTTTCTTCAGCCATCTTATTGTCAAAGGGGTGGGAAGAAAGGGTTAGTAACACAATTACGTCTCATCTAGACTACTTCTTCTAGTCATCTAGTTGTTGGAGAATTAATCTGATATGTCTTCTTCGTAGTAGTGCGCTTCAGAATTTGGGTGATAGAGCACTATTCTAGCGTGTTGCAGAACTGTACAGCAACCTATTTGTGTTTGATGCTATTTTTGTAAAACTGGAATTTTCAGTTACCTCGAAGTGCATTGCCTATAAGTCTTGAGCCAAAGGTCCCAAGAATCATAGTCTTCTGCTCATATGTTCCAATGGGTACCCCCACTCCTAATCTGGTACTATCGCTATTAAATGAGAAAAAGAATTATGCGGGAAGTGTTGTGTGATTCCTGCGTCCTTCCCATCTGTGTTCGATGATCCTTCTACCTTCCCAAGCATGTCATTGGTTAACACCAGCCATTATTGAGGCCGTAAAATTATGAAATCAATATTAAATAAAATTATATCATATACCTCAAGTCCTCTTGGGAAGAATTCACAATATTAAATTCTCATATTGATATGTCAGCTAACAGCTTTAATGTTTTATTATGAAATGATTATATTATGGTGAAATAGACTATTTGTTATGTGATGAGCTTACTAATTAAAAACTGTTCAGTTGTAAATAATAATACTGTAATAATTTTATAACTATTATATATTTATAAGTAACAGTACTACTTAGCTGTGATTCCAAAAATATTAAAAATTTTCAACTCCTCTCCAAATAGCCCATTCGATAATTTATTTTCTGAAAAGTGTCACAACAACTGAACAGTGCTTTTTGTGGACCTTTATTCATTTTTGCTCAGAAAAAATCCCACTAATTTATCTGGAGCAGGAGAAGAATGCAAAAAACAGTTGGCCAATTGCATTCTTTATGTATATTCTTTATATATCTTCTAAAGCTGCATTTATTCATTAAATACTTTAATGCTATTTTTAATATTCCTATAAAAGTTTTTAGATTTTGTTCATCCCTCGTTATATTATTCATCCTTTCCATTAAAAAACTATAAAATTGGTTTCTTAAAAAAACATTTATTAAAAGTTTAGATTAAAAAGTTTAGATTGATAAAAATATTCATTTTATAAGTGATTGAGTGGAAGGAGGTTATTTTACTAAAAGTACTAGATTTCACTTTCTCTCTAGTTTTCTCATTATGATTCAAATATATTTTGATGAATTTGAAATTTTAAATTCCT
Source organism: Oncopeltus fasciatus (assembly GCA_000696205.2). Lineage (NCBI taxonomy): Eukaryota > Metazoa > Arthropoda > Insecta > Hemiptera > Lygaeidae > Oncopeltus > Oncopeltus fasciatus. The sequence continues at coordinate 189,058 of KZ808006.1, forward strand.
GTATTAAACTATAAACTGTGATATCTTATTAATCAGAGGATAATAACTTCAGCATAAATGTTGGATTATTTTAAGGTTTTAGCTAGTCTGTTATCTATGACATGTTTAAAAATCTATAGTGGACTTTTACCCACTCGTGTTTTTAATCTTTATAAGGTAAACTTAATTATTATTGAAAAAGTAATGGTAATCATTTATTTAATCATAAATATAGCTAAATTTTTTTTTCTAAATTTATTACATATTATTTATTTTATTTCCTTAAAATTATTAAGAAGTAAAATAATTTATCTGTTCAAAAAATATCACTATTAATAGTAATGTGTGTAGTTTATTGTAAGTAAAACAATCTGCAGTCAACTGGAACTGGAAAATATACTTCGCTTTTAAAGTAAAGGTTGCAACTAATACTTAACTTTTGTTATTTTCCTGATTATTAAATATATTTTTGCTAGCTTGTTAAAATTACTTTTACCCCTATTGTAATTTATGCATTTAAATAATATGAGACCAAATTTATTACATGAAATAATAAAAATTCTCGAATTTTTAATTATGGAGAGCACTTTTTTCTCACTTTTAAAATCATCTTTTAATAGTAAATTCCTGAGATAATCTGAAGTAAATTGAGAACCATGAGCCATCATCAATGGTTCATTGTCATTAATTATTCAATGAAAATTACATTGACATCTACTGGAGATCTCATATCATCAAGTTTCAGTGACATCACATTAACGACATCACCTCAATTAAATATGTCCTCATGTGCTTGAACTGAAAGTGGTTCACTTCAAACTAACACAATCACCTTGACAAGCCTATATCTACGTTGTATTTTCTAATTTTTCCTTTGCAGTCTTCAATAAAAACAAAAACTGGATAAAAACGATCTCATAAACGTCCTGATAACAGAGATAACGCGCACTTCGCTCTAGCGTCTTCGTTTACATCTGATTTATCGCCGATGATTTATTTCCAACGTCCTTTACCAAATTAATAATTTTACGTTCAAAACTCTATAGTAGAATAAATGGAATTCTATCTTGCTCTCTTATGGAAGGGAATCTTGATTCAACCAAAGCGTTTTCATACTCTTAAATAACTTCAGTAAACCGATTTCACGGCAATAAACTCCGAAAACATAGTTGAAAGTTAGTGGCTAGTTAAATCACTACTTTTGTAACTATAGGCCCGTAACCGATTAGGAATAAGGTGAATGCTTCCACGTAAATAAAACACTTTTGTAAAAACTGTATTTATTGGTAATGTATAGCACCAAGAACAAAGGGAACGGTGCAGACAAGTGAACTAGGATAATCGTTTATAACAAAGCCCATGCAAAGATAGATAAAATTGCATATAATTAAATTACCTATCACCAAAAGTCCTGGTTACGATGGTCCAAAAGTTTCTTTACAACATATAGATCATATTAGAAAAAATAAATTTCTCATAATTGCTTATTGTATCAAAATTGGCATTAAAGAAAATATTTCCAAGACTTGGCTCGACCTCTAATTTCTAAAGTGCAGAATTTAAATTCACAAATTTTTCTTTTTGCTGGAAACCGTTATGAAAATTCGATTTCGCATGATATAGGTAAATTCTGGAAAATCAAACTCAATAATTATCAATATTTCAGTTATAGTTATTATTTTAAAAATATTTTTAAATATGGTTGTAAGAGTAACAAATTTTTTAGCCCATACCACTTATAAAGTTCACTAAAGGTAATATTTAAAAAGTTAGTTGTACATATCCAGTCTTCATCTCCCTCTTCTTTCCTGGCCAGACTGATGATACTTTTCACATAAACTCAGATCACATTATCTAAAATTTGTATAAAACTCTCATCTTTCTTCTTCTTCTAAAAAGTACATGGATGGATGATTCAATCTGAATATTTAATTTCTATGTGATTTGAGTCTACGATCGAACTATTTTCTGCTGAAAATCATGTTTAATATTTGATTCTACATTGGGGTCTTATTTTAGAATTCAATTTTTTTTAATATTATATTTTTTAGTTAAAAATATAGTAGAAACCTGTGATCTTTAACGTGTGGCAACCTATCCTTTCTAATAAAAAAAAAAAGAAAAACTAGCCAATGGCGTCCAAACTACATTAGCCCCACTTTACTGTAATACAAATCTCTCTCTATTATGTTCCTAAGGGACCTTACATTACCCCCCTGGATTTCTCTATTCCTCCCCTGAGCGGAAACTCCCAGGTGATAACTATATCTGGGTGGCTGAGTGAAAGGTGGCTCACAATGGACAAGGGCAAGCCACTTTGCTCCCGACCACCATTCACGGGTATCAGCGAGATGGTGCCTATTCCAGGAGTCGGCCTTCCTCAACGGAGGCACTCCAAAGGTGAGTCCACTGAAATCTCCAGCGTTCTAAGTTCGCTGGAGAAATTCTTTCCCGTTGCATGTTAACTACGCAACAAAATGTGAGGGAAGGGGGAGGGGGGAAAACATCTGGCCAGGATAGTAGTGCAGGATGATAGTTGTCTAACTACAAAAAGCAAAATATTTATTTACATGAACTTTTTTAAATAATTTTGGTAAAGCCGTAGTACTAATCTTTATATATA
>KZ808006.1:191789-211110 GCA_000696205.2 Oncopeltus fasciatus
TTTTTTTTTTTTTTTTTTTTTTTTTTTTTTTTTTTTTTTTTTTTTTTTTTTTTTAAATACCTGTCCATGGGAGCTTTAAGGCTTCTGCTTTCGTATTACTTTGGGAATGCTCATCAATTGTATGAAGAGAAGTTGTACGCTTTATCCGAGTGCGATTTCTCTTCTCAAATATTATTTTTAAGTGGTAGTTTAGAATTCAAACTGCTTATATACTCTTTTTAGTTCGATGTCCCTCCTGTCTTTCATTTTGTCTTAGCCAGTCATGGTTTCCATTGTTCAACCTTAGACCTGCAGGGGTAATTATAAACCCTTATTCCTGGACAACTGCAATTTTCTTAAAGTTTGAGTGTAATGCCATTTTTCAACTTTAAATCTTATATTCTATCACAGGTCTAATGTATCAAGAGTACATGTTTTTGAGAGTGACGTCATCCCCCCATTAGTTTTTTTAACTTCCTCATTAGTGCTCTAATTTTATTGCCTTAACTACATGCATGTGTTTGTTTTTTTTAACTTTATTACGAGATTTATGGTTAAATTTTATGCCTAGATAAACAGAGAGGCCATTCTCCTTATTAAGAGGACTCATTGTTTGCCTATGAAAAGAGGGCATCCAGTTCAGTTTGAATCCTATACTTGGCAGCTATTAGTGAGGTTAAACACACACACATATATAAGTATATATATATATATATATATGAATATTGCCACATTAATATTTAACATATACTATATTAATTTTTCTTTCACATATGATTTCTCGTTTTAATGGAGTTTAATCTCTTAGAAAACTATAGTTAATAGTATGATAGCAATTAATTTCGAAAGCAGATAAAACTTCTAGTTATTGGGAATGTGAAATGGAAATTAAGTTTTCATGAAATTCCCTATATGTACTAACTTACCACTCGTCTGATTGACTTATTTTACAGGATTGAGTATTTCATCAATCAATGGAAATTAATTTTAGTCTCATCTTTTTAATACAAAATTTGATACGCAATTTATATAAAGTATGTAAGATTCCCACTTTCAGAGCCTGTGTAGTCTCTTAAGAGGAATAGATTAAATATTTTATTTAAAAAAAAAACTGCTATATGCTCATAATAAGCGAGATATTTGAGAATGAACTTGTAGGGTTGAGCAATGGTATCTACCTCAATGGCCTCTGGAAGGAAGGGAACATACTCGCTAGCTTCGACCTAATCTCACCGATACTAAAATTTCTCTTCAGTGTACGCTTTGTGCTTTAAGGTAAAATTATTAATTTACACTTATTCCATGTCCTTTCATTGTAAAACTTGGCAAATCAGCTGTTTACAGACCTGCTGCGTAACAAACTTTTATTAATCAAGAACAAATTATTGACATTAATTACATTCAGTGGAATCTGTAGTTTAAAAAAAAAAAGAATTTAGAAAAGATGTTCACTATTTCTTTAATATTCATAATACCTTATTAATAATCTCTTTAAAAAAACATTTTAGTTAACATTATTTATAGATCGAATTATTTATAATTTTCTAAAATCCTTACTAGTAGTTTATCTATCGCTAGAAATAATTTGCAATTGGTATGTAAACGAAAAACCGTAACTGTTTAAAATATTTTAAATGTTTTATAGGACTTCCCTCCCCTCTAGAATTATTCTGATATAATACTATTTTCTGGAAAATCACTACATAACCTCTCATCCAATCGACTTATAAGCTTCCTTCCTACACTTTCAAAGTTTTTTGATAAATATTTTGTTAAAACGAATGATGCCTTCCATTAAACCCTTCAATAATCTCCCATCATCAGTTTGGCTTCAGAAGTACGCATTCTACTGTCCAGAAAGTGTTTCGCGTCGTAGACTACATTTTCTCTTCCCTTGAACGCAAAGAGTACTGCCCAGGAGCTTTTTTGGATGTTTCCCAAGCATTTGATAGAGTCTGGCACAGTGGTCTTCTGTTTAAACTGAAATCCATACTTCCTATTAACACTTATCTTATCCTTAAGTGTCACTTATCCAAACGTTTCTTTAGGGTTCGGCAAGGATTAGATTACTCCGATTTCTACCAAGTGGAAGCGGGAGTTCCTCAAGGTAGTGTGCTTGGACCTATCCTATCCAACCTGTGCACTGCTGACATCCCTACCCATCCAAGTACCCTCTTAGCTCTATTTGTGGACGACAAAGCTATCCTATCCTCTCATCCCGATCTTAAACCTGCTTCTAAAAACCTACAAAATCATCTTGATAGCATTCAGAAATAGTGTTGGAAATGGAGAATAAAAAGTAATGAAGCGAAATGGGTTCAAGTTAATTTCCAATAACGAAAGAAAAACTTTTCTAAAATAGTGAAATTTAACAATATACTTTTCCCACCTTAAATTCCGTTCGTTACCTGGAGTTCCATCTTGACTCACGACCAATCTGTAGATACAAGGTAGAAATCTGTAGTTCTAACAAGCTTTCTAACATCCAATGAATTCAGTCCTTTCAATCCAAAAACCCTCAGAATAATTGAAAATGCTCCCTATTACATTCCCAATTCTTCCCTTCACCATGACTTAATATTTCTTTTCTTCAAGACCTCATTTCTTCCCGCTTTAGCCTTTTCCACAGTAAACTGCCATACCATCCAAATCCACTAGCACAAACCTTGTCTTCGAACTCCAATCCCTACAACCCTTCCCGTCGACTCAAACGAAGATGGCACCCTGACCTCCTGGAGACAAAATCTGTAATTTGACACTGAGTCATTGGTCACCTTCTCACCTCATGTGATTATCATTAAATGTAATTTTAATTTTACATTGTAATCAAATTACAAAATGTTTTTATTTAACAGAATGTAATAAATAAATAAAAAAAAATTAAAAAATATTATTTACTGGATTTAAAATACTTCATAATTTTTTTAATGATAAACATCGCTGATTTTCACTCTTTTGGCCTAATTGCTGTCTAAAATTAAGGAACTAGAGATTATTATTGTACTAGAATTTCTGCCTTCTGGGGCAATGTACTTGTTCTGCAATACATCTGTGTCATGAAGGATAGTCAGTCGCAGCGACGGAAGCATTTATATCTGTATAACATATTTCACATGTTTTGTTTGAGCTTTTTGATGCAGAAATATAATTTCTATTTATCGGAGTCTAACATTACGCGGCCAACTGATGTAAGAACAAGAACTTCTTCTTTCGGGGGATTTTTTATAAGTCTTAACGAACACTAGTATAAAGTTTCATTTATTTAAAAAAGGAATTTTAACAGACCGTAATGAATATTACATTACTTTCTTCCAGTGAAATACGATGAAGAATAAATACTTGCCTTGTTATAACCACAGAGTCCACATGAACAAATGCGATGTCCTTAATCTTTAACCACGACTCACCAAAGAGCACCTGTGGTTTGAAAATCGTTCTCTTAACCTATTCAGGCCTTTTTTGATGAAGAACGGTACACATGAGGTCTCGACCTTCCCTGAAGAACTCTACTATTCCGTTGGATTCCAAAGAGAAGTACAAGAAGGGAAGAAAAACTAGTCATGCTCTGTGAGTAGTGACTGTGAGATATAAGGAATGATCAATTCCAGCTTCGTTAAACTTGGATTACTAAGGTTCGGTGAAAAACGAATTTTTTTTTTTTTTTTTGGAATCTGCGTCTTGGGAAAAATTAGATGTGTAATTTTCTTAGAAAAATGTTCTTTAAGGGCTTGTCAATTCGAGTGAAAATAAATAAAAAATTAGAACAAAGTATTAGTAGGCTTTTAATGTTCTTGCATGACAATTTTTAAAATAATTTAAGTTATTTAAGTGTATTGAGTAGAATTTAAATTAGATGAAATAATCAATGATCCTGTTGACTTCCTGAAATCCCCTTTTCAGGTTTCGAGGTCTATGCATTCGTATTCCATGAGAATATGCAGTTTTATTAATTAATATTCTCGAATTTTTTTTCTTTTAAAGCGTGAGGACCTTTTGGTCATTAACGCCATTTACTGACATTTAATGACATGAATTGACCATGATTTTCCCCATAACTCGTTAGATTTCCAAGATACCCTGTCGATTGTTTATTCGCTTTTATTGGATAGGTAAGAATCTGAAAAATACTTGAGTCTGTCTGTTGAGACTGATCAAGTATGAACTCGGCGTTTGTGGGAATTGGGTGAGTTTTCAAGATATCCGCTAGAGTGCAGCTGCGGTCTGTACCCTGATATACTGTCGCCGTCGGAGCTGTTCCGTTCCTACATAATCAAATTAACAATTGATGTTATTTATAGACTTACATTAGACAACTTAAGGATAATATTGCTAAATTATGCCCAAAAGTGAGAAATGAAATTGATTTGGAAGCTAGAAGTTATTTTTCTATTTACGGGAAAAAAGTAGAACACAAATTATTAAAATTTAAATACTTCCAAAAGAAAAGGCACTTATTCTTACATCTGGTGGCCACGTAATGTTAGAATCTGATGAAAAGTAATTTAATTTCTACATCAAATCGCTCAATCAAAACCTGTGAAATATGTTACACAGAAATAAATGCTTCCTTTGCAGCGTCTGACTATCCTTCATGACACAGGTGCATTGCAGATCAAGTGTATTGCCCCTGAAGGCGGAAATTGTATTAGAATTATAATCTTCTATTCCTTAATTTATAAATAATAGGAACCAAAACACTTGTAATCTATATATAATTCTACAACATATATATATATATATGTTGTAGGATTATTTTTTAGTCGCTAAATTTAAAATATAGAAAGAATTTTGTGTTAAAGCTTCTCCCTGAAAATCCACTACGCTCATAGCACTGACTTACTGATTAAAGGAAAATAAATCAAAATAAATAAATCTTTTATTTTCGAAGCGTAATGTATCATTTCACAAAAAATACAAAATTTAAAAAAAAAAAACCAAATATGATTGGTGGTCACTTATTCTTATTATAGATCAAAAGCTATCTTAACATTTACCTTCATTTTCTCCCCCCCCCCCCCAACTGCTCTTGTAAGGTAAAAGGAGTCATTTACTCTTGTCTATGTCTCCCTTTAGTGTATCATAAAGATAAAGTCCACTTGATATTTTTTTTGTTTTAGTTAAGGCTAATATTTTATTTATAAACTGACTTATAATTTAAACCTGTAAAACAATTCTTCGGAATGGATTGCCAGGTTGAGGAACTTAAGCAAAGAAGTGACCTTTAGAAACTTAAGTCAGGGGGCTAATTCCAGTCGGGATTTAAGCTTGTGGCAAAGTGACTGTCACAGCTTCAATAGGACTGGAGACAATTCCAGGCAGCTGGAGTCTTTCCTTGGTGATTTCCTGGCCACTTTGCCTAGTCTGCTCCAAGCAAACTCTCCAGAACAAAGAGGTTACTTCTTCCTGCCCGACTTTAACCTTTTTATGGAGCTTTCCAAGTTGTTGGCCGCCTGCTCGGGTTTTCCAGAACATTCAAATTATAATGTCATAATAATAATAAACAATTTTTTCATAATAATATATTNACGATGCTGTACAATCCTTCAACTCTGCTATTCAACAGTCGTGCTGGATAGCATCCAAACCTACCTCCGAAAAACCCCTTAATTCCAAACCTTTAAACACCAAACCTCTTCCCATGCATATACAGACTCTCTACTATCCAAAAGACGGGCGAGAACCACATGGCAGAGAACACGACACCCATCCGACCACCAAGCTTATAACAAACTGAGCCGTTTAGTGACACGGGAACTCAGATTATTATTATTATTATTATCACAATAATTTTATAAGTATTTTTCATAATTCTGAAATAAATTTTATTAAATGATACTAAATTTTGCTTTTCAAGAGCATCACTAACTCAGCCTATTGTAACGCAGCCTTTGCTTTTGACATTTTCTTTCAAATGAAATACATAAGAATAAATATCTAATTTATTTAATCGGTCATTTGAATTATTTAAGTGGCAGAGAATTATATTCTTCATCCATTATAATTGTATGAATATTTTCTAATGATATCAATTATAAAGAAGATGTAGACCTTATCATAGATTTCAGCCAAAATAATTTAATAAATGATGCACAAAACAAAACCTTAATAAATTATTTTGGTTTCACCGTTATAAAATTGAGAGGTGTGATATTTTTTGTGTATACTTTCTTAAATATCTTGTTTAGTATATGGTTTGGCAAAAACTTTAAGGAACTCAACACTAATACTAATAATAATACTTAATCATTTTATAAGAAACTACATAACAATAACAAGCATATTGTCACTTATTCAATTCCTAATAAATAAATGTATATATAAATNTTGTCACTTATTCAATTCCTAATAAATAAATGTATATATAAATATATAAATATATATATACCTAATGAATTAAATATGACGGGTTTTCTGGTGCATCAAGGCAACTAGATTTAACAAAAACATTTTAAACATTCAGAATTCTGATTCTGGCTGTGTAGAAAAAATAGAAAATTATCCAAATTTTCGAAAAAGGAAATACGGTAGACCGGTTTAAACCTTTTTGACCAAACAACCTGACCAGTTTTCTGTAATCTCGTGGAAAATATGGATCTTAGGGCATTCGAGACATTTCTAGAATATTGCTCAAAAAATATTCTGTATATTTTACAAGGCGAGGAATATTGCCGAACAGGAAACCAAGGATGGATGAAACTGTGATAATAGCACGTTAGCTGTATTTGTCGACCTTAAGACATCCACCGAAACGCCAGGTTTGGTGAAAATATTCCTTCAGAGGAGGATGAATTGTTGAATGTTTGGCTCACTCTTATACTTTATTTTGTTATTCCTCCAATAGCGTTTGATCAGAGATATTACGAAACAAAATCAAAATTTGAACAAAACAAGCAAGGCATGCAACAAGGCTTTGTTCTTTGTCCTATCTTGTTATGCAATATGAAATCTATTTTAAGGCCTAAAGTAATTTTCATGTCGTTGAAAAATTTTTATAATCAACCTTGAAAAACTATTAATTTTGTGGGAGCTATATGAATTTGTGATGAATATCAACATAAATGAAAACTTAAACCTTATGAACGAAGAACCACATTGTAAATGTGTATGATCAAGTTCACGTTAGGAGAACATAATCATCAAAATACTTTGAAATAGTTCTGCATAAAAGGTTTATACTATATCTCATAGAAACAGCAGAGAAAAATACGATAAAAAAAGGTAAAAGATGATAAACCTTCTTAATAGAACAAAGGGCATTGAGTGGAGAGCCGTTCTTTTGCCGGCACGCAAATTCTATGTTAGGCCAGCTTTGGATTATGGAGATTACCACATTATCCCTTCCTCAGGCAAATTTTAAATATTAAAATATTACATAATTTTAAATTTAAATATTGGAATAGTTTAAGACTAACTATGACTTGACTAAGAACACAGTTAATTAATACATGATGTTGAGATAATGCAAGAATAACAAAGACTGCTTGAGGAATATTAGAAGCTCTCTGCAGTTCCACGTTCACTGAGTGTTGCCTTTAGCACTTCCGACCCATGTAGATCGTATAAGATCAAAAGAACTTACAGTTTTTAGTGAAAACCATGCAAGAGTAGCATGCTTCACTAAAGTGGCTCCATGAGTATCTTGAAGAAGTGCAGAAAGTTTTATAAGGAATCGGATAACTGGAGTCTTCTACGACAATTCACGGATAGCCAGGCCAGTAATTTTACTGCAGACATTGGCCTGAGAACATATTTCGAACTGCATCAAATCTTATCAAAGCTTGTCCCAGTGTGGATTAACGGCAGCGGAGTAAGCAATTAGATAGTGAACGGCGGGGAAAACGGTTTGATACAATACTCTTGCAGGACACTTCTAGAGAAGCAGCACTTGCCTGACACTGGATGAGGACTCGAGTGGAATTTGAAGAAACGATTGGGAATTAAGTCATTGACGAGGTCGATTTCGAGGTCATTGTGAAGGGTAGAGTTGGATACATAAAAGGGAGAATTAACAATAGTTCTGAGGACTTTGGACTGGAAGGATTGGATGCGTTGGATGTTGGAAGGTTTAGTGGTGCCCTAGAGTTCTATACCGTATGTCCTAATAGGAAGAGAAGTTTAATTTACTTTTGCTTAAATGCTATCAGGTGTTTGAGAAAATACTTTACAACAGTAATAAGTGTGTTGTAAATTTAGCGGATAGATATTTACTTAATATATAATGAGTGACCTTTTCGATATTTTCATCCGCTTTGGTTGTGGAGGGGGACTTGGGGGTTAATAAACTCCATCGTCTTCTCGGCCATCTTGAAAACGCTTGAACTACTCAGTAACACGCAAACGCGATAAACAATCATCCCTATAAACTTATTTTAATGTAGGATAAGTCTTAGTAGAGATTTTAACGTAATTTCATGTGAAATTTCACTGTAATTCGTTGCTCTACTATTACACCTATCTTGTTTTCGGCGAAAAGAAGACTGATTTCTAGACAGACACGGGAGGCGCTGCAATCCAAAGAGAACGTTTTATGCTGCACAGCTGTTAGAGAGTTGAGATTTGTTGGGGCACGTGTAGGTCTTCTGTAGCAGCATCTAATATGTATGAACTAATATATTTAATATTCTGGTGTTAATATCGAGGAAAACCAGCTAAAATACAGCCATTCGAGACGCCGAAATTCGTGGTTAGTCCTAATTTTGAAGCAGGTTTTTGTGTAGGAGCCAGTCACTGTGATAAACAGACCGAGTAACGCGGTTAGGGTAATTCCCAGCAGCAATCACCTGTTATTATTTAATTCCCAATGCTACAGGCCGTTGACCGATTTGAGGCCCGGGTCTGGAATCAAACCTCGCCTCTACTGTCATTCACATCCCCTTTCTGTCAATTTCAATATATAAAGAAAATCTGGTATAAATATTTAGATACAAGTATATTAATAAATATTCATATTGCCTGAAACACAGGGAAACTTTCACTAAGGAATATGATCGTCAAAGTATTTTAATACACTGTCTTATTGAGATAGACTGGAAAGGAAGAGCTGCGTGAATTAAGCGAATTCCTCAGTATCTCGTTGGTGAATATTTGTAACTTCCTATGTCATGCTATCTCTTTTACTAATATATGACAGCATTATCGATTAAAAAAAATGTGAGTCAAATTGTATTTCAGTTAAAAATGTAACTTTCATTTCACTGGAGTGAAAAAAACAATCAATAATATCTCCATTTTGACATTTCAATACTATTCGTCCTATATGCTTTGTACGAAAATTTAAAGTAAAAAAAGAAAGATTGTCCATTGCAAAAAAAAAAAAAAAACGTTAAAAAGTTAGTTGTTCAGAGGAGATTTAAACAGCTTTAATACGAAGGTAGGTAAGATAATCGGGTATTTGGAAGTTAATATTTGAATTAGTGCTCTTAAGTTTTAAAAATATTGCTTTGTATTTTTCCAAAATAATAGAAAAATGCTAACGACAAACAATTTACTTAGTGACATACAGCACATTTAGACGGAATGATAAAAGTGATATCGTATATTACTTTGCAAATGCATAGCAATAAGACGATGTTATGGATGGTTTTGCAGCTCACAGAAGAATATAATTCTGCAGATCAACATATTCGGAAACAGCCCGAACTGTTCTTCTATACCGTTATATGGTTTTTGGAGTATGTTATTAAATGCACTATTGTTTATACTGATTCAAAAGGTTATATGTATTAGGTTTCTAGGTAATTTTTGTATTTTAGATTAATTATTTTTATGATCATCATAAATAATCATATGTTTTTACTACACTTTTACTAGACTTGTTTTTGTTTTTTAATACTTGTAATTATTAATAACTTTTCTTTTAAGAGTAATTTTGTTATGTTATGTGTTGTAAATTTAGCGGATAGATATGTCACCCAATATATAATGAGTAACCTTTTCGATATTTTCAACCGTTTTGGATGTGGGAGGGGGACACGATTTTTTGGTTATTAATTGTTTTCATTTAAATTAAACAGGGACGATCTATATTTACTTTTGCTTCTCAATGTATTTCAAATATAGTGGCCCTGTTTCTTCTTTACTCAAGCTGATTCTAAAAGAAGAAATAAACTTTTGGATTTGAATTGTAAATATTTTTCAAATGATCTAATTTTTATTAGAAATAAAAATAAAATAATCTGGCTGAGCCTCGTTGTACAGCAGATCATCGGATGCTTTCTCATCCCAAAATTACAGAAAACATACAGACTAGCTATAGCTGATCTCGGCCGCGACTACAGCGCTGCCTAACAAGTAACTGAGATATTAACGGTGGGAGCCTTTAGCCTGCCGGTCACGTACACCTTCCCATGCACTCCCGCTAATGCAAACGACATGGTAATGTTTAGCATAACTATACATTTCTGTTTTGTTACGTACACATGTCGTATAGCAATTAGGATTTGGGCAGGAGAAACACTTTATTAATAAATGAAAAAAATATCATTTTGGAACTGTTGAACTAAGGTGAGCAAATATAAAATTTATTTAACAAGATAATATTTCATTTTAAAATATAAACATCCATGATACACGTTAAATTTAAATATAATTATAAGATAAGCACAAATAGGTAGAAATATAACTTTAAAAAAATAAAACCCCGCTAAAGTAACATTTTGTAGGTAACTGGTTGGCTGTCGATATTATGAGGAGAGATAAGTCAGGGATTCGCTCTTGGAAGCTGAAGAATTAAATCTCACCTGTGAACAATAAAGTTTCTTATTTTTGCCTACATTTCAGCCTAAATTTCAGGCCTTCATCAGGGTAAATAGGGTGGTAAGAGAGATTCCTGATCACCGGTAACTAAATCATGGCTGATTAGGAATCTCTTTCTCTCCCTATGACCCTATTTGCCCAGACGATGGCCTGAAATTCAGGCGCGATCGTTTGCTAAAATAGAAACTTTTTTTGGTTATTAATTTGTTTTTTACTCTTCAGCTACTAAGACCGAATTCAAGAGTAACCTCTCCTCAGGAAAAAAAGTAAAATGATCTACATTGAAGTGTGGGAGTGCGAAGAGGGAATTCGTGGATATGTTGAACAATAACAGCCAAATTAACAATCAAAATTTCCTCTTCTACAAATAGGATAATAGATATTCATCTGGATGTTGTCTGTGTGTGTTCGGGGAGGACTTGAATGAGAATTGCAATAAACAGATGTGATCAGAACATTACGGATTGTTCACCTGTTACTGTCGCCACACAAGTTTTCATGTTATTCATTAGCTTATTATTATCATCATCTATAAATTTGCCCTTGGAGTTACATGCACTGGACATTATCTCCCTTATGCTCTTGTGATTCCCAAAGAATAGAACAATTTATTTAGCAAATTGCGAAACATAACTTATTTTACAGAATTTTATAAATAAATAAATATTGAAAGAAATAGAAACAGTAAATAATAAGAGCATCTTTAGATGTTTCAAGTTCTGGGTATAGTCATTTACCATAAAGCATATGTATCAAGCACTTAATATAAGCATTAAATAAAATTAATCTCATGTGAGTAAGAAATTATTATACCTTTAAGTCTTTCGTATAATTACAACACTAATATCTGGAACGGTAATAATTTAATTATCACAATCATTATATTGATACTTTATTAAAGTTATTACCTATTATTATTAAATAATTATATAACAATGAATAATACTGAATAATCGTATAATTTTTCATAATTAATATTTTACCAATAATACTTTAGTGCAGAAGATAAGTTAATATTTAATAAGCTTTTTCAAGTTATTTTTAAAATACTTATTTAATATAGGATTTCGCAGTCATTGTTTGTTTCAGATAAGGATTATAAAGTAATAGAATAAATGTTGAAGAGAAAATAGCGCATGACGGAAATCGAAGATGTAGCTTGAGCTGTACTTCGAATGGGGAAAAAGCCTCCAAGATTATTTCTTCTTAAGCCTCAATTATTTCAGAAAACAGAACTTTTAAAAAAAATACTAAAAGTTGAAGAAACAATAACACATGTGACAATATGACATCTAATAATAATGTATACAATATTTGTTTCACTAACCCCTTTATTTCCTTATTATTAATTCTCATATTTGTTATGTATAAGAATGGAAAAATCCTATAAAAACTAATATAGGAAAAATTATAATATATTCATAAATGGAATCCTTAATATCTGTGTTTCATTTTCCCTTTTACTATGATGACACTCTATTAAAAACCTGTTGATTATTATTATTTTAATAAACCTTTATTTATTACATTCTGTTAGTTAACATCTTGTAGTTTGATCAGAGATATGTACAATAAATAAATAAATGGTCATCAATGTGCAAGGGAGCCGAGAAGGGGCCCATCGTACCCACTCCCAATAACTTTAGGCATTAAGGCCCAGGTCACAAGGCCATCTCCGTTTCAGTCGCTGGGGTGGATTGTGAGGATTGGAGTCCGGCGACAGGGATTGGACAAATGGATTGAGATGAAATTGGAGTTTACTCTGGAAGAGCTTAAAGCGGGTGGAGATAAGTTCTTAGACAAAAGGAATATTAAAGTCGTGATGAAGGGTAGAGTAGAACACATAATATGGAGCGTTAGCAATTATTCTTAAAATTTTGGACTGAAAGGATTGTACTCGATGGATATTGGAAAGCTTATTGCCTCCCCACAGTTCTGCACGGTAGGAAACTTTTCGTACAGCACCTAGTTTTTGCTTTACGAGAAGAGATAGCTGGTTGAACTCCCGACGATCTGAGGGATGTCTGTACCTCTGGAAAAGGGCTCGAGCTTGCCGCTTAGCTTGTATGAGGTTTTTAATGTAATCAGGGAGGGGTTCAGCTGAATTTACAGAGTAGCCCAAAGACATTGCTGAATCTTTATAGTAAAAAACTGGACAGCATCATCCAGCTCTTCAGTGGTTTTTAAGGAGATTACGAGGTCCAGTGACTCTTCTAGGAGAGTTCTAAAAAGTGGCCAGTCAATGGGACCACTTATTAAGGTTGGTGGCAATTGTCTAGGGATAGGTGTGAGAGACAGTGTGAGGAAGACAGGGTTGTGCTCAGAGGAAAGTTTATTTAATGTTTTTACAGAGTGATGGTAGGTAATACGATTTTTACATATGAAAAAATGTAGGATGTCAGGAAGACGGTTTACATCGGTGGGCCAATAGGTGGGAGAGGACGGACTTAGAGTAGAGAGATTGTGAGAGGAGATAGCATTATACAGAGCACGGCCACGGGAGTTGGTCGTTCTCGTGCCTCACTGCAGATGTTTCGCATTATAATCTCCGCCTGAGAGGAAACGGGGACCTAAGGATGTAATGTGTTCTAGGAGCTAGTTTAGGGAAATGGATTTGTTAGGGGCGCAATATACTGCAGAAAAGGTAATTTTGGAAGTGGAAGTATTGATGGACACTGAAGTGAAAAAACCTGTTAATATGTTTAATAACTTTTCAATGTTACATTAGATATAGGATTTACTTTATGTTTGCTCTAGCAGTTAAATTGTTATTAAAAGAACTTTTACTTATAAGCTTATTTTTTTTTGTTATTTGTACTAAATTACAATAATTATGATTAAATGAATTTGTTGTAGAATATGAATCTTTTTCACTTGAAAAATCCCACACACAGAAGTTGTGTAAATTATGCAGTTCTCAATTAAATGTGGATAGAATTACGAGTAAATGAGATATTTAATCTCTCACTCAATTGATGAATAAATATGACACGAACAATGCTGGCTACAATATATTATATTTAACACTATAATGTAATAATATTATATATATATATATATATATATATATATATATATATATATATATATATATATATTCTTGTGTGTGTTTGTCAANATATATATTTGTATACGTAATTGTCCTTAGTCAAAATTTCGTAAATAGCTATTATTATTATTAACGACAAATTAAAAAAAAATTTAAAAACTCTCATATAAAATAAATTTATTACTACATATTTACTATGGATTCCAGCTAATCTGCTAATTTTGGACTGTTAAGGGAACCAAGACAGAACGTGGGAAGATGCCTACGTAAGCGCTCTAAGTGGGCCGTTTTACGCTATCTCATACTCCACACACGTTGTACCGACACGAGAAAAACTTCTCCAGAAACGTTTCCTGACTGGAAGTGTGGAGAATATCCAGCGATGGCCAGACTTCCCATTCGCTTTTCTTCTTTATACCCCCTCTCCTCTCTTTATATACAATTTCCCGACTTATATATACGTTTTTTCCACGAGCCTTGCAAGATTTATGCAGCTTATTTAATTTGCAGAGAATTTTCAGAATTATGTGAATAAATGAACTTACTTTGACCTTGGCATTTTAGTGGAGAAGACCTTGTTGATCCCTAGGAATTTCACATTTTAATATTTATCGCACTAAATTAGAAGAATAAATTGAAAATAAAACAGAAAATATCTTCCAAACCAACTTTTACGACATTTTTCACTGTATTGCTCTATCAATAGGGAATTTTAGGAGGCCTTTTTAAAGCTTAATAATAAATTTATAATAGAGAAAATTCTCAAGATTTTTGGAAAATAATTTTTGGGTATTTATTGAATTACATACAATGCAAATGAAAATAACGGTTCTTAGCCCTTTAGCAGATTTCCCGCCCATAATTGAAGTTATTACCTAATAAATTAATTTTGAAAATGAAAATAAATAAGAATCTCTATTATCTTCCAATGCAATCAAAACTGGCTTAGTAACATTTAATGAATAATTATTTTCTTTATTTTATTAAGTATATGGAAGCAAGTATATTAATTATTCAATTTTTGTGACCTCGCTATTGCATTTCATTTTTTCCTATAATCATTAAATATAATTGAATATTATTTTGGGGGAGATACGTAATCCAGTAGTTATTGCGTGGGAATCCTGAACAAATGATTTCAGGTTTAGTTTTAATTGAGCATGGTTGATGTATAATTTTTATACTTTTGTTTATTATGACTCAAAGGATTCCTAGGATAAATCTGGCGGCCATCAAGGTGACTTCATCATACCTCTAGTTATCTCCTGGGCTGTTCTCTTAAACAAAAAAAGTCCCAATCTTGTTTTTTTTTTTTTCAGTTTAACTGAAAAAGAAAGTTGTTTTGAAATTACAATTTTTGCTTTTTAAAAAGTTATTTTATTGCAATTTTAAGTAATTCACATACATTTTTAAGTTATTTTTAAAATTCATTATTATAGAGTGAGGGGAATTAAATAAGTAAGCTTAAGAATATTATATTTAATTATTATGAATGGTATTTAAAGGACAGTAGACTGTTAGCTGGAACCCTGGAGAAGGCAATCTGCTGAGGAGTCGATGGCTCTGCTGGTCCTTGCTCAAGTAGTCACGCCGAAATGGCGTTCGTGGTTACGTGAGTTCGAAGCCCACCTCATCGATGCCTTCTGGAGTTATGCGAGTCCAGACCGTGTCCCAATCCGAGGGGTCTGTGGCCAACTGTCGGCAACTTGGGGAATTTCAGCCGCGAAGGAGACCGCCATTATGTCCAACAACAATATGCATGTATATAAAGAGAAATCACTTTACAGTCTTGCTGTGGGATAATGTCAACTGCTGAATTTCCTTCAGTAGGTTTCACTTAGCAAAACGCCTGAGATTACATATGTCACAGAGGACCATAATATGTATTTGGTGTGTTTGAGAAGTGTGGATCGGAAACGGTACCTTTATAATGTACTATTATACAACAAACTAAACTTGTACAAAAATAATCTTACCAACAGTAAAATACCGCCTACATTGGGGTTAAAGTCCAAAGTGATAGGTGTTTAGGCCCTCGGGCTAAGACGACAATCGAGATACATAACATATCTTACTTACATTACTCTAATTTACTTTGATTTAACTATAATTTCGAGAAGTTTACATCCCTCTATGTTTGCGCTAAACACATGTTGCTGAATATATAATAAGTAATTATTCAGGAAAGTTTTGGTGGTGTCCAAGGTCTAATCTTCCTACCGCACTTAGAAACCTTGACATTTTCTCACATTCACAATTTGGATTTAAAAAAAAAAATTATACTTTATCAGGATTATTTCAATAGAGCATACAAAATTTTTGTAGGTCATGCACCTTGACGGGACGAACTTTTTGGTTATAACTTATTGCTTATTTATGTCATTAGTTATTTAATTTATTTGCTCTCTTTACCAATACATAACAACTCTTCTCTTTTTTAAATGTATAATTTCATAATTATATTATAGGGAATAAGGGAAATAATATATTTTAAATTCATAAAATAATAAAGCACTTATTAAGGTTGGTGGCAATTGTCTAGGGATAGGTGTGAGAGACGAGGACAGAATTGTGGTCAGAGAAAAGTTAATTTAATGTTTTTACAGAGTGATGGTAGGNTCTACCAATAATCCTTCCAAGAGGAGGTACATATTACTTCCGGGTGCAAGGGAAACACTATTATCTTAGCCCTCTTCCCTTCAGTTACTTGGGATAAGATGAATATATACTTGCACTATGTAGTTGGATATCCTTCGGAAGGCATTTCTACAAACGCATGCGCTGTCTGCGGTGCTTAGCGCTACCTCAAAGTATAGTGCTTTAGGAGCTTGTTAGACATCATTTCAGACCGTCATCAATGACTTTCTCTACGGATTCGTCAGTCCTTCGTAGTAAACCTCTGTGTCTACTTAAGGGAATGCGTGTTGATGGGTCTAAGGCTGTCCTCAAGTTCTTTTGTCCACTTCTGCCACAAGTCAAACACATCAAGCCCACCATGTCGGGCATAACTTCAATGATATCAGAAAAATTTTGTTGAGTAATTATATATTTACAAAAAATTACCTAATTATTATTTTTGGATTATTTTATTTTTCTGATCCTCGCTGAAACCCTGACTAATTTTGTTGAGTAATTATTTAATTACAAAAAATTACCTAATTATTATTTTTGGATTATTTTATTTTTCTGATCCTCGCTGAAACCCTGACTAATTTTTCCAGCATAATACTCGTTGGGCAACGAACCTCCAACCACACGAAAGTAAAATGTATTGTAAAAAATAATGGTATTTTCTGTCAATATTGCGGAATACAAGGATTCCTGGGCACAAAGCAAAATATTCTAGAAAATCTTCATTTGAATATTAGGTAATCGTATAAGATCTACTGTTTGTAGTTATTGTGATATACTGTGAAACAACGGGAGCCGAGAAAAAGAGAACCGTGATAATTTGGAACTGTGAATGGTGAGCAATCTGGAGCTGACAATGAAGCGTGACAGAGAAGAAGAACAGCTACACTTGTTTTTCTCTCCGCTCTTTCTTTAGTCTTTATTGAACAGTGACAAATTGGGAATCACAGTTCAGCCTTATGTCATCACTGTTCCTCTTGGAACACCACCGAATCACATACAGATAATAGCATACTCTCTGCTGATTCCTCTTTACTTTCTTACCACATTCATTCGGGGTCTTACGCTTAAAACTCATTGAACTACAAAGTTGGTCGGTTTTAAATTCATTTTACTTTTTTTTTCAATTGAACAAATTTAGAAATGTCAACATGGCAAACATTACTGAGAACCAATTAATTCAATCACATTAAATTTAAGAAAAATTTTTGAAACATTATTTAATTTTCATTGTCTAACTTCAACCATTACAAACTAATCCATCAATTTTGAAAGCAATTAATAAATTATTTAAACAAAAATTAATAACTCATTACTAAAACAGTTTGGCCAAAAACTAATGTACTTTATTATGCGACAGTTCCCAGATAGCTAAAAACACAGACACATATACGTATATATATATATATATATATATATATATATATATCAGTGTATGTGTGTGTGTGTCTATGCGCGCGTGTATGAATTTATTTCATCAGCATTTTTTATAATTTGCCATATCTAATCGTTGAAAAACAGAGAAAATGTTATAAAATTACATCGATGAACCACAACAGAAACATTTTCTTATTAAATTTGTTGAATATAAAGTCCACCACTTCTATAGCTGTCTAATATAAGTTAATATGTAAATATTGCAAATGTTAATAATACAATTTTAAAAGGTGTGTAATTTTCATCAAGCTACATATTTCTATCCCTTTTCACTTTAAGGCAGTTTATTATATAATTATTACCCATAAGTTTGTAAACAGATCCTACGAATAATAGAAGGGATTGGTCAATAAATAAAATAAGAACAAACGAACCTTCCTTCCCACAGCTTTATTGCAAGAAACTCGCTCCGAAGTCCTTGGATTATTTCTCAAAGGTTAAGTTCGGGGGCAAAAATGTGAGTCAAATACTCATTTATAAATAAAATGAAACTTCTCTAAAATAAATTAGTAATCTCTTGAAATAATTCCGATAATTGTTAACAAACATAATAAAACAGTAAATTTTTGTAAATATCTACACAAATATTTGGCACATATCAAGGAAAATTCGTACCATGTAGAGATTTGTTTATCATGACTTTTCATCATAATTTAAATTTTAAAAAATTCATGAGAAATTCTCTCTGAAGGCCAAATACATTTCAAACTATTTGAAAAATTATTTATTCAATGCCCTAATTTTTTTTTTTTTCATTTTGACAACTCTTCAGAGGCTCTACAAACCTTAGAAAACCTAAATTAAATGAATTCATATGAATGAAAAAAAAAGAAATTACAATGTAGTAAATTGAATAAAATCATAACAATGCTCATAGATTATTTTTGTAACTGTGAATTTTCTTTTTGTTTAATGAACAAAATGAAAACCATATTTTTAAAAATAAATGTTACTCTTCATTGAACCACTAAGGGTCATCGAGGAAGCTTACTAACAAACAGCAGTATTTACATAATTCCAGCTGCCACCCTCCACACACCAAGAGGTCCATTGATCTCTCTCCTCTCGGGGCCACCGCATCTGTAATTCTCAAGAAACATAGGAGTTTCAATTAGGTTCCCTAAATGAACTCTTCTTCAAAGGGATTATCCTCCCCAACTTCCCAACAGAAAAATCCTTCCTAGAAACCGAACCTTCCATCCTAAACCTAAATCTCCTAATGCCCAAACTCCTAACCTGGTTACTGAATATTTCCTCAGGGTAGTAGGTACCAAGATTAGGTATCATGCTGCGTCTAAGTATGTACCAGGATTCTATTTTTTTTTGTCAAGGGAGGAAAAAATGATATCAATAACGTGGAATACCAGTTGGCCAGCAGAAAGCTCTAATCAGAGGCCTGATAGTTTGAAAAGATATTTAAGGTATTTATGGTAGTCATCATTACTTTTAAAAAAAGGATATATATATATA
>KZ808006.1:230111-255082 GCA_000696205.2 Oncopeltus fasciatus
AAAAAAAAAAAAAAAAAAAAAAAAAAAAAAAAAAAAAAAAAAAAAAAAAAAAAAAAATAATAATAATAATAATATTGTTAGGTTGACTTGGCTAATGTGCGCCTCCAACAAGGTAGATCTCTGTTGTGCATCACCGCAAATCTGACGGGACGTCCTACGTCATTGGCCTCTAACTGTCTTCCTGCGTAAATGTCCGCGAATATTCGTCCCATCTCCTTGCAGGGAATGCGATTTAAAAGCCCCGAAATCAATGTGATGACTGGCCTCGACATTTTTCCATGTAAGCGTATGTGTACATTTCAGGGAGTTATTGTGCCGGACTCTAACAGGAAATGCGTTTGAAACAGGTGCAAAACCTTCCACATGGGAGACTTCACCTGCATGTTTCAGTCGGCTGGTGTCCGCCCTGCTCACATGGATTGCTTCTATAACGGGTCCGAAACCCTTGTAAAGACAGACTCTGTCATCTGTCTGTGCATGTGTAAATATATTTCAGTTGGTTATTTTTCATCTCCTCGCTTGGAATGCTATTATATGCCATTACCATTATATATATATATATATATATGGCATTTAAATATCATTTTTCAGAAATAATTGTCTAGATCATACAAAAATTTAGTTTTTTTTTAAGTTTCATGAAGAATTTTTTTTTTAAATCTTACTTATTTACTTAACGTATTGAGAACTCATTTATGATGTTGTCAGCACAAATAATGCTAGACATACATCTCTAAAGTGGCAGAAAGTTCCAGAGCTATTTTAAATAAATATTCATTGGCTCAGATAAGGAACAAGTACTGATTAACTATGTCTGCACAGAAGGGGCGACTTGGGAAGAGTCTGGAAGTCTGGAGAAAGAGAGGATGGCACAGAAGGGAAGAGAGAGGGCAAACTTGGAAGTGGGAACTCGGAAGTAGACTTGGTATCAATTCCCTACCTCTTCAAGGCACTGTAACCGTCTCCTCCAGTTCTACATTAGCTGGGTTAATTCCTTTCTAGTGCCTTAATCACTGTTTCCAGCTTCTCTTTAGCATGAGTTTCGGAGACATTTTACGAACTTCGACTCCTGGTCCTCTGGAGATAACGAATTGCATTCAAGGGAATGTGCTGGTAGAGCAATGTGTGAAGAAGTGTTATCACAGTAGCAGATCTTCCGATCGATGAGAGTTTCAGCCCACTTGGTATCGCAATACTCTTGTGATTATGTTGAGTTGGAAGAAATATCCCTGTAACGCTTTCTATTCGTGTTACAGATCGCCAAGAGCACGTACAGATCTTCTTTTGAAGAGCTTCGCTTTTTTAAGGGAAAATTTACGTTTATGAGTGATAAATTACTATGTTTCGTCAACATAATTAATTTCACATTAATTACGATAGTACAACGAGATTCTGTATATTATTATATTAAAATTGTATTATATTAGAACAAATATTCTTTTATTTTTTATTTAAATTATTATTATTAATTTCATTATACTTTAAAACTCAATAACATTTATTTTATTACAACGAGCACAATTTTGAGACAATTTAACTAAAGTACAAGTATAATACTGAGTGAGATTATTCTTCGAGCTATCTTCGAGGTTTTTCACAGACTGTGATAGTTCTTATGGGTATCCTGTTATTAGTAATAGTGTTATCTTTCTCAACCTTAGAACTGGGTACATGGAAATCATAAAAATTTGGACGTTTTTCTTCTTTATTTAAAATTAATGAAACTAAACAATTTTTTTATTTAAAAAAATAATGTTTACTAAATAAGAAAATATCGGTAACTATGATAATCTATTTTACAGTTTTATACAGCGTACCATTTTGTAAAGACTATCAACCAGGAGCTGCGTTAACTAAGCAGATTTCCAATGGTTTTAATTGATTATAGTCGTAAATAGTGAAAGACTAAGAGAATATTAAGAGAATTGGAAGGCCATTGTATCATTATATTGGAATAAAGATCTCTAAAGCTAACTCCAGACTGACCGGCAAGTCAATGTGAAGATGGTGCTATGCATCCACATTATTGCGTTTCTATATGTGTTTAGCGCTATGGGTTTTTCGTTAAACTGACTTCTAAGGTAAATGCCATAAATAAAATAACCCTCCCCCCATTACTTTTGATATGCGTTTCATGACACGCCAAATCGGAAAATCTAAAAAAAACAGAAAGAGAAATGTCCGTATGACATATGTTCCACTCATTTCCATAGAATAAAACAGTTGAATAAAAATTTTCTAAATTTGTAAATATGTTTATCTAACATTAATAAGTTCATACAAAATCAAAGTTTATCGATCAATTCCAAAGCTTAAAATTTAATAGTTAATTAAAGTTAAAATTAATAATTAATAGGGACAGATTGTAACATTTGATGATCAGATTCATTCATGTACTTATTTATTCTTTTAATTTTGTCTTTTCTGTTTTTTATTACATTTGATGCTTATCTTATTGATAGAATAGGCTTCTATTAGAGAATGTGAAGGTAGCAAATTTCAAAAAATTCTAAACTGAAAACAGCTAAACTGATTTTGATGAAATTTTAAACTTAATTTATGATCATGATGATAATTGTGAAAAAGAAATTCCACAATTCATCATTTTCTTTATTCGTACAGGGAGCCAGAATAAATCTTACCCATGATGAGAAAAATCTTACCGGATTCGATTCCCGGTGGAGGAAGTAAGATTTTTTTTCTGCCTCCCTGTACGATTCAAGTTAATTTATGATCCTTTTTGAATCAACAAAAATTAACAATAAATATGAGTAACTAAACACATTTTTGAAAACCATTACGTTATAAAGATGAAACGATTTAGACTTTCAGGAATAAAGTCATCGCAAAATCCTCGGAAGAATGAAAATAACTATAATTATTTTGGGAGATAACAATGAAAAAATCTATCAATTTGATAACTAATGATGGAGGTCACATCAATCATCAATCCTCGGGAATTGTACAAGGATAGTTTAGAGTGGAGTAGATCACATTTCGACATTTAGGAGATACATTTGAAGGTTTCATCTTGTAGAAAAAGTGGCGAATATTTTTAGTAATTAAGTACTGAATCATCCAGAAATTATGGAAGTAAAACTTGATGTAGCATAATAATAAGAAGTTTTATATGTGATGTAATTAAGTGACATATAGTGATACGTTGTTATATTAAGTTATATTTATATACGTTATAACGTTATTAATTACGTTATCCAGTAATAGTGTGTTTCGGGGTTTTAACGTTTTGATGAACTAATGCCGCATAACGTATATTTCTTATTGAAATTATAATGTATACTTAAATACATGGAAATATATATTCTACTCAACTGTTTCTCATACCCCATGGGATAAGCGATTCTAAGGCTTATTCTAATAAAAATTCTATATTTTGATGCGAAAAATAATGTTGAAAACTTTGCTCACTAGCAAAAGTTAGGCAATAAAATTAATTATAGATAATTTAAAAACAGTTTTAGTGAAATAATTCACTCATATTCATCAAGTTGAAGATTTCCCCGCCGAAACAATGAAAAATTACCGCTTTCGCGTGCAGTAAGAATCCCTCACCCCTACTCCGTCATTTCCTGAGCAAACAGCAATCAGATGAGTTAGCAGGGATAAGTCCAAGTTGGAAAGAAATCCCGTTCCTAAGGAATAGACAGAATTCACGAGGGAAATCTCCCGAAGCTTATTTAATTTAAAGAAAAGAGAATAATACTACGCGGATACTCCGGACACGCTAACTGCCTCGAATAATGGCCACGAATAATGGTGGTTAAACACAATGTCTGCCTCGGAAGTAAGAAATTTCAATACAATTATCTTTTCAGGCTATTGTGCATGGGGGTGGTCTAAAGTCTTTTCTTACACTAACTAATTTCTTTTAGGGGAGGTTTTTTTTTTTATTTTAAAAATTCCGAGAATGGAAATGTAACTAATGGATTAGATTACAAAAAAATTTCCACTGCGATTGTTATATTATATCAATTAATGTATGTATTAGTGAGTAAGCTTTATCTCCAATGTTTCTAATACCTACATAATCTCAGTCCCTTTATTTATTTTAGGGGGATAAATTTTACACGTCATATTGTAGCCATTCCGACAAATAAGAATATTTGACAAAATAGTTTCTAAATAATCTTTGATAAAGGATTCCTAGAAGTTTTGATTTGTTTCTACTTGGGTCTGAAGGTTCCATCACTTTCTTGAATTTGCTGTAAAATATTTAATATCTGTAAATAACAAATAGATACTGCACAATACATTTATTTATGAACCATTCTGGGCTGACGCCGCGAACATGGGGGTGATGTCTTCCCCCACCAACGTAAAAGAAGGCCACTACGCGACCTCCTGGCTTTTGGACTGCATCTATTTTGTTAGTTGAGTCACTAAGGACTTTTACTCCACATGCAATTTTAGGAGTTTTTGATGGTCTGTCTCTATTATACTGTACATAAGGGAATGCGATCAACGTATTTATTAAAATAAATAAATACATCAAGAATAAATATTTCTTATCGTGTTCACATTCTGGTATTTAAAATTATCAGTTGTTGAATAGTTAAAATGAGTAATTTTGAAATACCTGTAATGTGTTGTCTTTCAAATAATATATTTAACATTAAAACAGGAAATAACAGATAAAACAGATATTTTACGATAAATTTCCTTCACAAACTCTTGAGGTTAAAGAGTACTAAGCCAGACGTATTCATGCCTCTTATGCAGTATTATTAGTTATATAACGGCTTTTATTGTTATTTATAGTAATTTTACTTCATGTGATTTATCTATAAAAGTATTTCTCTAATCCTAACCTGCTTCTTTAGAAAAAAAAGAGGGAAGAGTTGGACTCATAATATATTATTATTCTAAGAATTTTGGACTGAAAGGATTGTATTCGTTGGATATTGGAAGGCTTAGCGGCACCCCACAGTTCTGCACCTTAGGTCCAGATTGGTCGTATTATGGTCTTGTAGATGGTCAGTTTATTTTCTAATGTGAGCTGTGAGCGACTATTTATAAGGCTGTATAAGTGTCCGTGGCTTCTGTTGAGTTCTTGTCGTTTGATTTTAGTATGTTTATTCCAGTTGAGTCGTGATTCAAGGTGGAACCCTAGGTAACGGACTAATCTGAGAGAGGTATAGGGATGTTATTGTATGTAACATTATTAGGAGCATATTTTTTAGCTGTAAATTTAACTATACGAATTTGGACTAATTTTGTTTTTAAATTCTCCATTTGCTGCACCACTGCTGAGTAGCATCAAGGTGGTTTTGCAAAATGTTGGAAACGGTTCCTGTTATATATAAACTTAAAAATCTTCAAAGAAAATTTAGAAAATTTAAATAAACTTTCTATTTATAACATAATGTTGAAATAAGGAACTGTGGAAGGGTTTAAAACATTATAAATTAAACTGTAATAAATTGTCTTCACCAATGTCTACAAGTTTAGAACGAAAGTTATTAAAATAATTTTGTAGATTCATAACTAGCATATAGCATTTAGGAAAGGGGTGAGGGGGAGAGGGGTTACGATTATTTTTTGTACTCTAGGACGAAATTAAAAATGAGTAATGTGTTGAAAAGCAAATTAATTTTCAATTTACTACACTTTGTTTTTCTTTAGAACTATATTGTTTGAAGTACAAAAGGAATCGGCCCACTTATTATTGGAACTTTGCTTAAGCGGAAGACGGAACTCACTTAGGAATTTTATTTGTCGCTCCATCGGCTGTAATAAGCTGAAATTTATTGTCGACATGTTGTCAGTGAGAGCCACGTGACCGGAAGGGAGACTGATGGTGACGGAAGGCTGATATCGTGGCAGGATTGACAGCCAATGGGGCACGCCTTCCTGCAGACGAGGACTGACAGGAGGCCCATCTCCACAGCCAGTGGGATGGGATTTCTCCTCGAGAGTATCCATCTCTTGCAGACAGGAGAACACTGCCTGCTTCCAGGGGTAGAGCAATAGCGCACTGTCCACTCGTACATGGCGTCAAGTAGGCAGATCAGTGTACTCCAACAGAATGTCAACTTTCCTTTTGTGAAATTCTCCAATCCCAGAGCATTTCTGACGAGTCCAGTTATAAGCGAATTTCAATGTTCCGCAGTCTAGGCTTGTTTTGCCCGCTGAAGCGACTGACTAAATAAATTAATAAATATATGTCTTCTTAAAACTTGACATTTAATATTTAAAACTGCAGAATGTCCCATACAAAAAAAAAAAAAATAAAATAAATAAACCCATGATTTACATTGTATACTACAATTTTCGAAAATCGCTCTCGAAAAGTTCTATACATTATCCACAAGTTTGTATATTTTCTTACAAATCTCGTGACGTCTCAGTTAGAGAGGATATAAAAACAAAACAAACGGACAACAATTTGAAAGCAAATTTCTAGCAATGTGTTAGCAAGTTTATTTTATAAATGCTCGAATAATTTATAAAAATTTGAAATGTAGGTTGTTTCTGTTATGAACCAAATTAAGTGTGAAAAACTTAATTGAGGGGATTCAAGTTTTAAAATTAAAGAATATTCGAAGCTGTTTCACCTATAAAACTGACGCTTTTAACCCTATGACCATCAACCCTATGGCACTTAAACCCCATTATTTGCCAGGGAAAGAGACAATTATATAAATCATCCTCCCCCCTCCTCTTCTTTCGCCACCCTTATTTCCAGTGCTCTGATCCGTGCTGCTAACTCTCAGACCAAACAAAAACTAAATGCGGCCCTCTCAACACATGTACTGTTAAAGCCAGAGATTTTTCATGGTGAAGTTTGGCAGATGGCAGTCAAGTTTGTAGTCATTAATACAAGTCTCACTTATGGATTAGTCAACCCTTGGCCATCTGCTCTAGAAGAAGAATATTTAGTGATTCGCGAACAACTAGTTCTATTCAGTTGCTTAGACCATGATAAGGCAGCAGCGAATAAAACTTAATTTTACCTCATAAAGAGATAATGTTCACCTTCCTAAGAAGATGCGAATACCCCCTTTCCCACAATATGAAGAGTAATTACCCTATTTAACGCATTTCAGCCATATATCCTATTCCTATTCTCCATAGTTCTTTAAGATTTTGGATATATTTAGTAAATATAAGTTTTCAACTTATTGCATTATATAACTCAGCCTTCAATGAGCTAAGTATCAAGCAGTCTATGTATCCTTTGAATAAAAACACAATATTAAGAAATATACGGTAAGGGGAAAATGTTTGATAGAAGTAAGAAAATTAAATTCACGAGGTAAATATCCTTAATATACACTTTCCCTGCATTAGCATAAAACGAATTTGGCTTGCTTAATGAAAATTGTAAAGATAGATTTTCGGCAGAATAAACATTATTTTTTAGGGAATTAAATACACAAAATATAATTTATATAATTTAGAAATAATTTTCAGAGAGATCATAACGATTATATATGAAAACTGTTGCCCTTAGAGCTCTAAAAGAGGGTATGAGCTCCAGGATACTCCAGGACCTCGGAAATCTATTTCCTCCAGGAGTTATGCACTCAGCTGGGAGATAACCTCCATTGGTCTGAGAATTACTTGAGAAGACCGGTTCTCTTCCTCTTCTGAGGACATTTGCCTGAAGATGGCTTGAGGCTTCAAGCTCCACTGACCAATGGAGAAAGTCCTCTCTACTCCAGAGAGCCTCCCTCCGCGTCCTTCAAGGATTCTTCTGTACTTCTGCAGGATGCAGAGGAAATCTCTCAATCACCTAGGTGGAAATCACTACTCATCTAAAAGGATTGCACAATTCTATAATTAAAATTTTTCTCTTCATATTTGGGCTTATACATATAAATATATATATATANGTATACCAACAATATAACTATATAATTGTTGTTAAGATACAGATTATATATATATATATGTACATATTTATAACATTGACACATTTTCCACATTATAGTATCTCTTCACTTCTAACTGACGAAGGGTAAGAGATCCCCGAAAATTTCGCTCCTTGTGATATTTTCTTTTTGTGTGTGCACTGCATTCTCTATCCCACCTGTTCTTGAGCCGCGAGTGTTTCATTTTTTGTATATCCTTTCCATATATATATATATGAATACATCAACATAAAATAGATTGCCATAATGGTTAAAGGAAAACATCATGTGAAAAAGAATAAAATACAACTGTGGTAGTTACAATTGAAAATAAAAGAAAGCTGTTCGAATCATGATTGTTACATAATGTAAACTATTCAATTTAGAGTCGGGATTACGACTATGGTTTTCTAGAACTATCACAATAATATCTTTCCTCTTGACTAAGTAATAATGGAATGATTTTTCGCTATAAATTGCCGTCTTCCTCTATTAAATATACGTAAACGTGTTAATAATTACGATAATACTGCTGTAAGGAATTAGTTATTGGAGTTATTGGCATCACTATATTACCTTAGTATATATATATATATATACTATGAATTGCCAGATCTTTATAAGAATTTTGGTATTTAAAACATTGTATGCCCCTTGTATAACACATGATTATAAATTTTATTATTATGTAGGATGTGAGAATTTTGTAATCTATCAGGTAATTTAAAGCCGAAATTAATTAATTATATGAGAGTTATATGTTCTGATGAGAGTGATGAAATATTGAACTTAATAAAATAATTTATAAGGTAATTTGGCCTTTTTTTTGTGGCTCCCCTCATTTAAAAATATTTGGAGCTTACATTTCATTTTGTATGTCTGTTCTTTTATCAAAGATAAAATTCTTTAAAATAATTGGTTTTTTGGAATTTACTGGCACTCAGTAAATAGGCAGATTTCCTAATAACGAACACATCTCATATATAAAATACCTATACATATATATATATATACACACATTTTGTCCCCACGAGCTTCACTGACCGAAATATTTAGAATAATGCAAATAGTCCGGGATTTAAGATTCAATTTTTTTACTATTAGACGAATTTATAAATTGTTAAAATTTTGAGGAGAGGAGGATTTATTAATATTATATTTATTATTATGTGTGCGTGTGTGTGTGTGTGTAAAGTCTTGATTAGAAAATACTCCCTTTTTTATGGTATCTGTAAGGTTAATGTATGTTTTACCCTGTATATAAATAATTATTAATTTGTTAAACATTTTTTTAAAACAAATAAAATTCTGTTTAAAAAAACAGAATATTAATAAATATTCATTTATCTCAATAAATAAAGGAAAATATACGGCTTTGAAATTTTATTGAAGTAATGGTGATAAATCATGTGTTAAATGTACTTATATTGTGAAAGAAAAAAAGGGTAGTGGTGAGGAAATTACTGCATAAATCTCCTGTCAGAGGGTGGGACGGATCTGAAGCGTGTGCATGAACTGAATTACATTTTCCCGGCAATAAATAGGTTTGTGGAAATTGTTTGAGTATGAATTAGCGCCGTATATTATCGAAAATAGAGTTTTCATTTGCTTGGGAGGCATTTGTTCCTCTAAGGTATTAAATAACAGAATTCAACCACAAACATTGAATAATAAAACAAATTAAATGCAGTTTGCAACACATCTCCAATTACATATTTATTTTAAAGAACTATTTATAATTGTACTAATAAAAGAGGTTTTTTTTTTTTTTGGCAAAGTGTTATTTTACACCGACACTAAAAAATTTTACTTCAGGTTTCTTTAATATTACCAGATAATTAAAAAAAACATTATTTTAAATTATATATTTTGGATCAACCGTAACCGAACCATAACAAATGCTCCACTAATAATTTTCATAATTTCCATGAGCAATAACTCTCGATTCGAACGTTCAATTAAGTCTGCTGTTGTTTACTAAATTTCGTCAAATAAAAATGTCACAGTTTCTTAATTTTGTTTTATTTCTACATGTTACATTAGTTTAATAACTTTTTTTCTTTTTCTTGAAGGTCAAATTTTTATTTATTTTCCAGGTAATTTGGAGGGTTTACCTGACTTTCTCTTCGCTGGGACTTGTATTAGCTGATTGGGAATCTCTTGCATTCCACCAGAGTATGTATTTTGAAAATATAACAGATGAAATAAACACGCATATATATATATATATATATATATATATATATATATGTTTCCCCTAGCTTGCAATGTTTCCTTCAAAGATTACACGGTAACTATGAAAAGGATTGTAATACTGATTCTCATTAAGGATCAGTTTACAATTGCACACATTTCAAGATAGGGGAAACCTGATCGAACTAAGTGAGTTTTTAAATTTGTAGGAAATTAAATTATATTAACGAAGTTTTAATTCATTGGAGGAGGCTTATAGTTGGCACCACTTACTCCATCGCCAATTTTATTTGCTCTTGAACTTTCTAGGAATTTAGAAACCCCGCCATATAAGGAAAACAAATCGTCGTACAATTAAATTCCACTTCAGACTTAAGAGTACGCTGGGTAAGATCCATCATGGATACTGAAAGTTGGCCATCATCATCCTGTTCTTCTTTGTCCTCTTCTGCACCCCCTGAAAGAAGTGCCGACACATTTTCAGCCATGTTTTCAATGGGTACGCTGCCTAGAAGCCGATAATGTCAAACCTACATCTGTTCTTCAAAAGAGACATACCTCGGGTAGAACGTGATGACAATCGGGAATTTTTATTGTATGCTTTTAAAAATTTTAATTACTTGTAATTTATTCTTTACAGAGGAATAATAGATTTTGTATATTATTTTAGGCAAAATTTTAATATTCATATTTTATGATTACGATAAATTTCGATTTTGATTAATATAGCAAATTATACTCCGTAAAAAAATACATGTATGCCGCATTTTTGTTAGTTTTATTATGACTGACGGAAAGAGAGACGAAAGAAAAATTCCTGTAATTGAATTTAGAGCTCTAAGCTAAGTTGTCTTCAATTTCTTATAAATAAGTTGTTCAATTAAAAATGTTCTTCCACTAGCAAATAATTGGGATGATTTGTAGCGTACTAGGTAATATTCAGGTATGGGATAGGAAGATAGGATAGCTTTGTCGTCCGCAAATAAAGCTAAGAGGGTACTTGGATGGGTAGGGATGTCAGCAGTGTACAAGATAAGTAGAATAGGTCCAAGCACCCACTTCTTTTTATCCTATAAATACATAGATTTTGGTTATCGATAGATGAGGAAAACCCGCTTCCACGTGGTAGAAATCGGAGTAATCTAATCCTTGCCGATCCCTAAAGAAACGGTTGGATAAGTGAGACTTAAGGATGAGGTAAGTGTTACAAGGAAGTATGGATTTCAGTTTAAACAGAAAACCACTGTGCCAGACTCTATCAAATGCTTGGGAAACATCTAAAAAACCTCCTGGGCAGTACTCTTTGCGCTCAAGGGAAGAAGAAATGTAGTCTACGACGCGAAACACTAGCTTGAAAGTAGAATGCTTACTTCTGAAGTCGAACTGATGATGGGAGGTTATTGAAGGGTTCAATGGAAGGCAGCATTCGTTTTAACAGTATTTTTTCGAAAACCTTTGAAAGTGTAGGAAGGAGGCTTATAGGACGATAGGATGAGGGGTTGTGTGGTGATTTTCCAGGTTTGGGAAACAGTATTATATCAGAATATTTCCAGAGAAGGGGGAAATTCTGAATATGCATTTATAAATGTAGTTAAAGAATAAAATTGCCATTTTGGGAAGATTTCGGGGAATTTGGCCGGTAATTAATTTATATCCGGGTGATTTATCCTTAGGCAGATGAGAGATTATATACTTGACCTCGGAAGTTGTTACTGCCTTAAGTGGCAAGGAAATAGGTAGTGGTATTTCCAGAAACTCCTCAGTCTCCGCGGTATTGGGCAGGTCTAAGGAATCTGAATAAGGTGTAAATGTTCGCTTGAGGTCCTGGAGAGGCCCAGGAACCATCTCCTTGACGCAAGGGAGTAGAAGCTTCATGGCTCTTAAGGATTCTTTGAGTAGCAATCCAAAGGGATTTGTATTCTGCTGAGAGGGTAGACAGATAGGCATTAAAGACCTCATTTCGTAAAACACCTAATTTTTTTTTTCGAGTCTGGAAAGATTATTAAAATCTTTGTGATCTGATGGGTGTCTACATTTTTGGAACAATGCTCTTGGGCGGCGTTTTACTATGATGAGCTTTTTATGCGAATCTGGGTGTGGTTTTTGGGACTCTGAAGAGTATTTGGTAAATTTTGGTTTGAGATTAGCCATACACATGCATTGCTGAACATTTGTGGTAAAGGAATGTAAAGCTTCATCTAAATCATCTGAGGTTCTCAGAGAAATTCCAAGGTCAAGTGACTCTTTCATGAGAGTCCTAAACAAGGCCCAGTCGACTGCGCCATTAATGAAGGAGGGAGGTTATTGTTTTAGAGTAGGAAGATAGATAGAGCTCGTGTAAGTTCGAAGCGGAATAATGAAGAGGAGAAAAATGTTTGCAAATGAAGAAGTCTATGATATCAGGAAGGTGGTTCAAGTCAGAGGGCCAATAAGTGGGAGAGAAAGGACTAATAGTGTTTAGGTTTTGGGATGATATCGCATTATACAAAGAGCAGCCACGAGAGTTGGTCGTTTTCTATCCCCATGCAAGTGTTTCGCATTATAGTCTCCACCGGCAAAGAAACAGGGACCAAGGTCTTTGAGGAAAGTGGAAATTTATGGTGTAGTGATTGGTTTATTTGGAGAGCAATACACTGCTGAAAGTGTGATAGGATGAGAGGGTGTGGAAATTGACACTGATGTTGATAGAGGGGACTCTGGATGGAAATGGAGGGTAGGATATGATGGGTTTAGGATTTCTTGATTGTCCATTCTACCCTGAGATCGTCCGTCAGAATGGTCTGTCCTACAAGTGTGGTAGCCAGCAGTTTTTAGATTATTTCGTTTAGTTAGTCGTGTTTCTGTAAGTAATACTACGTCTACATTTTTGTTATCGAGTGCTGGTTTGAGTTCATCAGTTTGGGCCAAATACCTTTAGCGTTTCATAGGAGGAGAGTAAAGAAATTCTCGGATTAGGGAATAGTGGTGTGGGAGTTGGTAGGGTCATTTTGGTGACCAGGTTGGTCAGTAGGGATATGAGTGGTGTAATGAGGGAGTTAAGTTTTGAGAAATAGGAGTGAAATAAGGATTGCATATAATTTGATGTGGGTGGAGTCGGGACGTTGGGGATAGTGGGTCGCTCCCTCCTAGGTGGGGGATGCGGTTGTGGTTGTGGCTCGTCTTGTCGGGGTTTTTGTTGGGTTGATTGCATCATTCGAGCGTAGGACAGTCCTGGCTCGACAACTCTGGAGGGCGGAGGCACTACTTTCCGGACTTGAGTTGTAGTCTGTACTTGACGAGTAGGCAGGGTCCGTTCTTTCAGTTCCTTTTAATCCTGACAGCCCTTGTAGTTGGCGGTGTGGTTGTGTTTACACAGTTAGCTGGGGTGTTCCGAAATTTTGGGCAATCTGTACTTATGTGAGCGCTTCCACGTTTGACACACCGTGGAGTGTGTTCACAGTATGCTTTCGTGTGCCCATACTCCTGGCACTTGTGGCAATGTACTATATCTTTACGAGGATGAGGTTTCTCGATTCTTATTCTTCAGTGGCAGAGCGAGGTCAAGCTATAAATATCTTGAATATTTGGTCTAGGCTCTAAGTCCAACAGTGGGAGGGGTGTTTTTGAGGCAGATATCTCCCCTTCCTGGGGTCGAGTAATGACCTCGTTTATGGCATCCCTGACACCTAGTCCTAGATCTGTCAACTCTTCCTTGAAAAGGAGCGATTCTGGCGATGTGCTATGGTTTAGATGTCGAATCACTACCCTTACCGCCCTATCTTCTTTGAGCTGATAAGTTTGGTGCTTCGCGTTCGTTTCCTTCAGATAATGCATAATTCTTCTGTAGGTATCTGGGCTGTCAGGGATTATTTTTGTGTCCTGTTTTCTTTTGACACCCGTATATCTGCCGGCCCCCACTCTCTCGTTCAGCTGGGAACATATTAGTCTTAAGTCTTTGAGATTTCTCACAAATATAGGCGGAGGTCGGATTAATCTGGGGACGGTTGGTTCGGAATCCATGTTTTCGCCTTCATCGCCTTGAAGAACTTGGAAGAGGTTGTTTGTGGCAAATCTTGACGATGTGCGCTCTTCCGAATGGATGTTTTGCTCCTCAGAATCGGATAGCGGGGAGAGGGATTGCTAGTGAGGGATGGGAGGTTACCCCCTGTGAGGTGCTGGGGCGGGTTGACATTGCGTTGTTTCGCTCGGTGGGGGTTCTGGTCGACGACCGGTGTCTCCTTTCGTCTTTTGGAGGTGTCATGGGTCCGCCCCTTCGCTTGCCTTTACCTCCGCTAGATATCACTTGATTGTAGTAATTACCTCCCATCATAAGGCGTTAATAGAGAGAAAAAAAAAAAACCCCGAGCCTCGAACCGGGACGTGGAGCTCGAGGGCCCTGTACTGAGACAGTGGCCTTAGTGAGGGAGGAACAGATAAGACATACAAGTCTGAGCCCTGCCCTGCTTGGGTCTGGCTATTGAATATAACGTTTGTCTTTACTCACTGAATTGCGGGTGATATCGGTGACGTAACTCTGCCAAACTTAACACACTTAGTCTCGTTGTCTATTAATTTTCAGGGCATAACACTGCCTACAACCTATCGTTGTAGTATTTGACAACAGGGAGCTACACAAAATTGGTTTTCACTGGCCGGGACTCACCGGTCGAATAACCCCTGACTAAGCAGATTTATTAGATATGAAATTTTTTTTATTATTTGTACTGTTAATGCTATTTTATTCAGTTATTTGTTATTATATTGTTATTTATGTAATAATGGGGCATGCTTCAATGACTCACCAAAAAAGATACTCCGAAACTATGCTTTCTTTTACTCTCTCCTTTTGCAAGTTATTTTCCTATTTTTATGTTCTCTTTCTCACTTCCTTCAAAGATACCACTGCCCTGAACTACACATTACATGTAGCTTTAAAACTATTGATGTTCTCTATTTCTCATTATTATATTTTTACTCAACTCAGTTAGTTTCTTACTGATTTATATTTATTTATTCAAAACTGAATTAGTCCGCACAGTGAAAGATTTCTCAGCAGATATTAAATGATAGCTTCCCCCTCTATCTCACACTTTTTCTTCCCCCCTTCGCACCTTACTCACTGCCAAATGCATGTATGTATGTTTGTATATGGCAGTAAATAGGGTGAGAAGGGAAAAATAAAGACTATATATATGGGTGTGTGTGTGTGTGTATATATATATATATATATATAAATATATAAACNTAACATTACATTTTTTAATATTGGTTTAATATTGACTTTCCAATGCATTTAAATTACTAATTTCAGACAAAAACCAAATATGCATTACATTATATATATATATATATATGCAGCTTCTTAACTTCTTTTTTACTTTAAACCCCAGGATCGACTCTCGCCCAATGTCTGTACATTTGTTCACTTGCTCAGGCTTGAAAGACCTACTTTAGGTACTTGTGGTTTTTCTGTCCGAGTTACTCTCTTTTATGAATTATTTCCTGAAGACCAATGGATTACGAGAAGGGGGGGATGAGGACAGTTAAAGTTGTTCATGGTCAAGACAAGGATCAATCAGTCGTTGTGGGAAGGCGATACTATACTCGTAGAGAATTTCGGAACAAATAAATCATAAAAATTCAACTCAAGTCAACAACTTACATCCCAACATCACATACACAATGGAGAAAGAAAACAACAAAACAATCAACTACCTCGACATAACTATTACAAGGACGGACGACAGACTAACCTACGGAATATACAGAAAACCGACAGCGACTGACACCAACATACACGCAACATCAAATCACCCCACACAACACAAACTCGCAGCATTCAGACATTTAATACGACGAATGAAGACAATCCCACTCACAAAAGAAAACTATAACAAATAACTACAGACGATATACGCAATCGCGCACAACAACGGATACAAACAAACCACTATAGACAAACAACTTACGAAATACAACAACAAAACACACACGAACAGACAACAAGAAGAACAGGCAAATCATAGATACACAATAACATACACAGGCACTGAAACTTACAAACTCACAAACCTTTTTAGAAAAGAAGGCGTCCTCACAGCATTATAAACAGACATTACACTGAAACGCAACCTACACACGAACAAGAAAAAGACTAAAACATTCAACTCCAGCGGAGTATACAAACTGACATGTACATGTAACCAGACGTACATAGGACAAACAGGACGAAAACTCAAAACGAGATTTGACAAGCAAGCACGATCATACAAACGAAAATCATCATACAAACGGACTCCAACTACGCAAATCATCTGCAAGACAACGGACACGACCTCAACGGCATACAAACAACCATGACTACATAAACAACAGAAGAGATTTAAGATGGACATCATAGAAAATATGAAAATTTACAAATCAAGGACCACTGACAATAACATTATTAACGAACAACTTAACACACAATCTGACACCATATTTAGACAGCTACTGTTACTAAAACGAACACACAAACGCAAACGAACAGACGACGCACAAACCGACAACAACGCAAAAAGACATAAGACAGCATGATCCATAGGCAAACACAAACACATTTACAAAAACTTTCGGAACACTTAGAACACCTCAACAAAGGGATTACAACTAATCCCTGCCTCAACCAATACTTGAAATAATGAAAACTGACCCTTATAACTCTTGAGTTTGACAGACCTTATCGCCGACAAAGCGACCGTTACAAACGACACCATATCTGACCAACCCAAAGAATACAAACGCAGTTGAATACAGACAGTGACAGTGAACACATGTATTCGGCCAAGAAGATGGACAATGTCCGAAAACGCTCGCCAACAGAAGATGGTTTGCAGAAACCAATGAAGACGGATAATAGAAGGTATGATATTTAAAACTAATAATGAATTTGTGTTCTCTTTTCAGACTCTTTGGATGTTTCTAAAGACTTGGAAGGTGAAAAAGAACGGAACCTTAAAAAGAGGATAGTTGTTGAAGACAACTGGGTACCGCGAGACTTTGCTGACGAGATAACCAATCTTCACATCCCAGGTGGGGACGAGCTTCCTGGAAGCCTCGTGGACGAGGAGTCTGACGAGGAACAGGAAGAAAGGAGGGACGAGGAGGAGCAAGAAGAGGAAGAGAATGACGATGAACAACCTGACGAAGGTGGAGACGAGGATGAGGATGAGAGGAAAGAAGAAAATGTAAACAGGGAGTCCAACGAAGAAGAAGAGAACGAAGAGGAAGAAGAATCGCAGCATGACGGGAGTCATGACTCAGAAGACAAGGACTACGAAGGGGAACCAAATCCTGTGAATCACTACTACGAACAGGTTAGTAGATCTCGTTTAGTGAAATTACTAAGCATGTAAAAAATGTATTGAACAGACGAAGATAAATATGAGTGCTTTACAAATATTGCTTGACATGAGTATTATTGTAAACTATAGGATTCATTAATAAAACAAAAAGATATTTTTTCTGAAGCACCGGTACAATTTCAATAGATAAAAAACAAAATTAGCATCACAGATATGAACCTTTATACCAGTAAACTAATAATTTTATATTAAGCCGAAAAGGATGACAACGATTAAAGCTTAGATAACTAACTGTTGGCTATCGTTTGTGTCGCTGTAATCAGTATATTCTTAGGTATATTCGTAAATATTTTTTCTGATTTGAATCCTTTAAAATTTTACGAAATAAAAACGTTGTGAAATTAAATTTTTTCTTGTAAATTGTATATTTCTACAAACTTTTATGTTGCGACACTAATAGCAACAAAGGCATAAATTTTGTCTCTTGAATATTCCTTAAACCTTTTCTTATGGGCGTAATAATCTTAGAGTTGATCGCCCCTAAACCCGATCCTACCTACCTAACTTTTCTTATGTCAATTACAACCTCAAGTCAATAGCAATGCATGAGTGTCATGCAATATATGTTTGAGGGAGTCATGTAAGAGCTTGTTTCTTTTAATTAGTTGTTCTTTATGTGGCCATTTGTTTTGTTTTCTTCTTATTTGTCTCCCGCAAGAACATCTTGATAGCATTCAGAAATGGTGTGGCAAATGGAGAAAAAAATTAACGAAACGAAATGCGTTGAAGTAAATTTTCAAGTACGAAAGAAAACTTTTCCTAAAATTGTGAAATTTAACTATATTCCTTTACCATTTTCAAATTCCGTTACCTTGGGTTTAATCTTGACTCACGACTCACATGAGGTGAAAATATTAAAATTTAAAAGACAAGAACTCAATCGACGACAAGGTCTCCTATACAGACTCATGAATAGGAATTTCAATTTTAAAATAGAAACCAAACTGTCGCTCTACAAAACATTACTACGACTAATCTGGATATACGGAGAAGAAATGTGGGGTGCCGCCAAGTCTTCCAACATCCAACGAATCCTGTCCATTCAATCCAAAACCCTGAGAATAATTGCAAATGCTCCCTATTACGTATCCAATTCTTCCCTTCAACACGACTTTAATATCCCTTTTGTTCAGGATCTAATTTCTTCCCGCATCAATCTTTTCCTTAGTAAACTACCATCCGGCCCTAATCCACTAGCACAGACCTTGTCTTCCAACTCCAACTCCTACAACCCTCCCCGTCGATTCAAACGAAGATGGCCCCGTGACCTCCTGAAAACATAGTCTGCAAATAATTTTAGAGTGGTGTCATTGGTCACCTTCTCTCCTCGTGTGATTGTCATTGAATGTCTTTTTAACTGAACATTCTAATCAAATTACAAAATGTTTGTATTTTTAACAGAATGCAATAAATAAATAATAGTTTAAAAAATAAATAGTTTGTCACCATAGCAATCTATCGTTTAAACCGCATTATCTTGAATGAATTCGATTGTCTCCGATCCGCACTAGACGACATTTGGCGCGAGTCCAGGATCTAGAATCCACAAGAGGCGGAAGAAGGAGTTGGAACAGACCCACTCAGCTGTCAAGTGCGAAGAGCAGTACCTCAAGCTGGAACCTACGGAACGCCTTCAAACTTATTCGGAGAGATCCCACGTCAACCAAAACATCTTTCCAAGGGCGCACATAAGATTATATGACTGATTTGGT
The DNA here is from genome assembly GCA_000696205.2 of Oncopeltus fasciatus. NCBI lineage: Eukaryota > Metazoa > Arthropoda > Insecta > Hemiptera > Lygaeidae > Oncopeltus > Oncopeltus fasciatus. The sequence continues at coordinate 249,273 of KZ808006.1, forward strand.
TTATCCGCAAGGACCAATCATCGTGAAAGGGAGGATCCCTAATCTGTCCCAAGTCTCCAGCCCAGGAAAGTGGGAAACTTAGCGGAACGCTGCAATGATTGCAGTCACATTAGGAAATTATCATTCTGAATAAAATTTGTGTGTAATTGTCATGCAGAATATGAATAAAAGAAAATTACATTTTATACATTTTTTACGCTATAAACTTATTCGTAACACTTGTATAAATGAAGATACCACGGCTATATAAATACTAAAAACCTTATCATAACACCTGTGGTATTCCTTGATAAAAGCATTCCAGTGATGGCACCCAAACGCTGTGCCAGCCGTAGGTGGCCAATTGGATACCCTGGCGACTCTATTTTTGTTATTTGATTCAGCGATATATATATATATATATATATATATATATATNATTTTCATGTAATTTTATACTGTAAAATATTTGTTTATTATGCTATTTAAAAAAAAAAAAAAATTAAATAACAAGTTAGTATAAGCTTACAGATATTATTACTTGTACTAATGTATATGTGTGAAATTTTTGTACTCTCCTTATCTTCAGAATGCCTTTTTTTTTCAGTATTTTTTTTTCTGCACAAAGCAACTATGATTATTTTACCAATTATTATTGATTATGATTATTTGGGTTTAAGAATTATTATTTTCCAGAGTGTTTTCTTAAATATATATATATATATGTGTGTGTGTGTGTGTGTTTTTTTAGTGTGCACACACGCACACACTGCAAATTCTGTAAGGTGCACCAACATTTGCAAATTAATTTTATCTTAAATATTAACGCCATGTAGGATCGATGAATATCTGTCCAAATTTGTCAAAAGTCACATTCCACGTTCTTATTCGAATAGCTTGATTCCTCCACAGGAAATATGCTAATAAAGATCTCGATATAATTCATTTTTATATAGCCATTCAGCAATAGCTGACTACGGCTATAGGTATTGAATGTACACTAAAGTACAAGAGGTTTTAAGTATAGTAAACCATAGAGAGCAGGTGTGCAATATGTTGAATATTTTACATAATAGTTTGTTTTTCTATATTTAAAAAATATTATTCTTTTATATACATGACATTACATTATCATAGATTCTAACTTGTATTACATATAACACTATTTTTATTCAGCTCCCAGCAGAATGTGCTTATTTACACAGACAAACTAATAAAAAGAAAACCAGAAAAATTATTCCATTAGACCTCAACCTCAAAGCAAAAAGTAATGTCGATATTTTTTAATTAAAAAATAAAATAAAAATTAGCTCAACTATGCCCATAGTGAAGTAAAAATGTAGAATGAAACGAAAATAAATATAGATAATATTTAACTCAAGTGATAAGATACCTATTTTATTTTTTAAATAATAAACTAATATCTTCAAAATTGATCTTAAGATTACAATTTAAAAGAAAATAGAATTTAATTTGCATAGAATAAAGGTCCGCATATTTTTAAAAACACAATACTTCTTGAGTAATTAATTTACTTTAAGTTCATAAAAAACAAAACATAAGACTAACCAATTGTAAGGAGTTTAAAATCTGGTCAAAGTAATGTAGATCCATCTTGAAAGGAGGTCTGGGCAGGACTGATCCCAAAGACACAAAATCTAAGCCTATTAGTGAGAAGTTCTACAGGGGTAATGAGCCACCTTCAGCACTGGTCACAAGCAGGAGATACTGCAGGGCTAAGTTTAATTGCTGTCCTAACAGACACCAGCTTTCATTTCCACCCCTTTCCACCCCCACTACCACCCCCAACCAAACTCCTCCCAAAAGGAATGTGAAAGGGGAGGTAGTATTATAGAAAAAACAATACATCATCAAATAGTTTTAACTAGAACATATTCAAATCTGCAGGAATAAAAAAAAAAGTAAAACAAAATTGAAATTTTAAGGAGCCCTATAAAACAATTAGTTTTACATCTAAGTAATAATATATTATCATAATAAGATAATGCAAACTGGAGAACAGGAAAAACAAGAGTTATATTTAAAATCGTACTGTTTTGTAACTGTACTTTTTGTATGTGTGTGTGTTCGCATATTACGAATCCATAATTACCTCGCAACGGCCCCGCTGGAGTGAACCGGCCATGTTGCCAGGATAAACAACAACAGAGATTCTCTGAAGACCATGTCTCAGATGGTAGGAATCCTCGAGGGTGTCCAAGCCTGTCCCCCATCTACATCCAATGGCATTGCAGAGCGAGAGGAAAGGATCTCCGACAGGCCAATGACTTTTGAGTGTAATGCCAGGCTTCAGGCTCCCCTTGAGACGTAAGAGGAACGCGAGAAAAGAAACCTCTTACTAATAACAGGAATATATCTTCTGTCATTAATTCATTGACATTCAGCATAATCCGTAAACATTAACTTCCAACTGGTCCTAGATGATTGCATTTAGATTCCGTTAAAGAGGAACGCCAATTCTAAGCCGATTCACGGAATTCCTCCCAAAAGATGTGGAAGATCAGTGCACTAGATTTTAGTGGAATTCTTGAAGTAAAACTCAGATTTATCCTAGATCAGACGGGAAAATTGAGAATTTAATCTCCCTTTAATCTGACCCGGAAGGAAGTAGTGTACGCAGAAAATAGAAGACTCTTTTGTGAATAATTTTAATTTTTCAAAATCGTCGGAGGCTTTTAACAGTAATTAACAATACTAGCATTATTGAGGCTAATCTGGTAAAACGCTGATTAACCATTATTATTAGTGAATGAATTAATTTATAAGATATGAATATGTCTAAAACTTAACATAAAATATTTGTTTTACATTTATAAGAATACATACGCTGAGAAAGCCCGTCACAGGAGCAGAGTAGACTAGGCAGATTTCCCATGTTTTGATAAAGATAAATGACAACAAAGATTTTCTCGAGACTGGTGAGGGAAGTAGAGCGGGATAAGCTCTCGCCCATTGTAATTCCTTTTCTAAATTCTTCCTTAATATGCGTTTTTCCTGAAGATATTTAACACATTTCATAATATTATAAAATTAATAATAGCTGAAAGTATTATAAAAACATATATTATTTTGAATGTTATAGTTTCGCTTAATCAATGTAGTATTTGTAATACAAGAGTCGTGTGAGGGTACTAACGATAATATAATGATTCTTTGAATAATATCTTTTAATTCATTTGCAGAGACCATCCTGAGCCTGAAGTTTCTTCTGAAATTCATAGTCTGATGAATTAATAGAATATTTGTTGTTAATATATGTGGTCATTCATTCATTGATATTAGCATTATTGTTTTGCACCTAAATTTATAATATTTCTAGTGTTTTTCTTTGCTGTAGATGTACTCTCAGCATTACATCTTAGTGACAACAAAACTGCTACTTATTTGAAGCCCAACCAGTGTGAGTCAGGAAGAGGTGGCCCTCTATAATTAAATATACCATTATGGACACTCCCCTATTATGATAGGTTTTCTATCCTCGATATGTGTGTACCTGAAGTCAAACCAAATCCAAAGCTCCGATTTGAAATTCCATCACATACCCCTAAGGTAAAGCTTCCACTGGAAATGGCTGTTGCAGGACAAAAACCAGCCGTACGTGGTGAACTACGAAGTGACAGAGACCATTCCCTTCGACACGAAGAAGCCTCGGCCGAGAGGTCCTGTGTTTCCTCTGCCTCCTCCATGTCCTGGAGCGCCTCCTCCGACCTTCCCTCCGCCGCCGACCAACCCGCCACCGAGTAAGGCGCCTCCGCCAAAGGACCCCTTCTACCCGGGCACCTCCTACGACTCCTACTTCCCGACGTCGTTCTCCTCCTTCTCCAGCAGTCCCAGGCAAGGAGGCCAGGGTTGGAACCGTCTTCAGTCCCGATATGGTCCGAACGCGTCACCCTCACGCCAGCAGACTGTGCAGTTCAGGCCGCAAGGAGTACAGCCCAGGTTGCAGGGACTCCAGCAACACTTCCAGGCGCCCTATCTCGCTCCTGGACAACACCATCACCAGCCCATCTTTAGCCCTCAGACGAACAATCCCAGGATTGTGCCAGCACCTCCGAGATTGCCGTGAGTACTAAAAAACACTGGTAGTAGTGATTCCTCTATATATTGTTATCAAACCTATAAGTTCTTAAGCACTAACAATGTTGTTACATTATCCCTAATATTTCATGTACGCTAAGACCTTCGGATACGTATATATAACTGGATTTAATTATTTCCCTAATTTTCGTCAATATACCGAGTTTTCGTACAAAAATCTGAAGTGCTAAAGTGCATTGTGTACCTTTTCATTTTTATTTTATTCAAAACGATCCTTGCACCACTGGGCCTGGCAATTAAAATAAAATATGATTCTACTAGATAGTAGCTAAGAAATTTTACTTTGTGCTTTTTTAATTGAAAAAATTCTGAAGCGTTTTTATAAATTTTACCTCACAAGTTTAATCCCTATAACTAAGACTCGAAGTACATTGAATTATTAGTAAAAAAAAACCAAAAAAAAAAAAATTTTTGTTTTTTTACATTTACGCTTTTTTTTTTCATTTTGTTTTAAATATTTACGCTACCTAAACAAGTCTGATAAGTAAATAATCAGAAGGGTTATTGTCACTACCTACCTGATCTTATCTAAGTATAACATTACATTTTTTAATATTGGTTTAATATTGACTTTCCAATGCATTTAAATTACTAATTTCAGACAAAAACCAAATATGCATTACATTTAAGTGGAAATAAGTGCACTTTTTACGAATTCATAATAAATGTAAGTAAAATTCATTATGAAAACGCACAGTAAACACTTAAATCTTTCAGTGATATTGTGACATTGTTTTGGCAAATCTCTCTACATAATAAGAAAATAATTAGAGGTAATTAATATGGAAACCATATTTTACTAATATATAAATGAATTACATTGAATTGACATATAATATCCTAATCCATCGCTACATATTATCATATCAAAGTAAAAATATTCAAGAATGAAAATGAAAAAATGCTATAATTTTATATTCAATAGGCTTGTTTCGATGAGGAGGAAATTCTCTATGCAGAAAATGAGTGGCTCAAAATTGAGTCGTAGAAAAAACGTGCACAAAAAGATACACGTGCTCTTGAAGGGATGCTCGGAGGGGAAGGAAAGTGGAGGGAGGAAGTGGAACAAAGCGTGCTAACCTTGTCAATACTTCACACTTTTCCTGACAGCTTTCTACAGGAGCACTGGCCTCGCAGCCATGTGAGCTTGGCCCCCGTGCGGCCGGAACTACCCCGAGAAGGGTGTCGTCGTCGACATGTGTCGTCACCAACCCCCAACCCCCAACCCCTGGTGGTCTGCACGACTCACAGAAAAACGTCCATGAATACATACTTGAGGAATTTGTTCCCTTTAAATAACAAAAAGAAAAACTAAATTATTTAGTAAATGAGTATTCATAATTAATTTATACCTAACAGAACTAATCCAGCTTTTAAAAAAATGTGGATAAATTTATACACAACATTCATTAATGTTTTTAAACTATTTTTTTCTGCAGTATTATTTATTAACAACAAACCAATAATTATTATTTTTTAGAGCTATACTCGATTAGACAAGTCTTGGCCACACACAAACAAACACAAAAACGTGTATATATATATATATATATATACATGTACACCTAATTATATTGTTCTATTTTTATTTTTATTATATTTTACAGGAAAATTTATAAATAATAGGTTCTCTTTCTTGAATTCTCGAATACCAGGATATATTTTAAAATTTTCATATATCTTTAAATATCCTTGAAAGATCATACAAACGG
>KZ808006.1:255285-280354 GCA_000696205.2 Oncopeltus fasciatus
TTTTTTTTTTTGCTGTGTTAGCCTCCCTTGCAACCACTAAGGGTCATTGGAGGGAGGGGCTATCTACAGGTTGCCACCCCATTTTAAACACCCATGGCTCAGGACAAGCTTCTATATTATAAATAAAAGATTGACCTGGGCGGGATTTGAACCCGCGGCGTCAGGATTGCGAGACCCGTACGGATCCCCTGAGCTAGCCTGGCGCCCCTCCGAGATTGAGTCTTGGAAGTATGTCTATTAGTTGACTTAAAATTTAAACGGGCGCTAGATTAAAAATGGTAAAACTGAATTTTGCAAATATTCCGTTTTCCTGTATCTTTTTGCACAATTTTTTTAAAGATTTTCATAACACTTTTACAAGTGTTTACAACAATATTTGCTGTAAATATAAGTTTTTCGTTGTTGTTTTTTTTTTCTAATTTTTTCTAAGGGTATTTTTTCTCTCATTCCTGTGTTGATGTATTTCATTTTTGTTATATATTCTTTTTATTTTGTTGTATAATTATTTTGTACAATTTTCTGTTTCTTGTTAAAATTTGGCTTTATGGTATGTTAAGATTTGAACAATTTACTTGTCCAAATATTTCTGCCACATTGTTTACGTTTTTTTTTTTGTCTTTATAGGTCTTATTTAAAACTTTTTTATTATTTCTTCAGACAGGATATTTTTTCGATTAAAAAATCTCTTCATAAAATAGTAGCAATATAAATGAACAGATAGTAATATTTATGATAACTAATGATCTTATTTATAATGTTTTAGGTGTAGAACCTTTTTATTTAGAATACTGAACACTTTTGCATAAAGATCAAACTTTAAGGGTGGCAAACAAAACAAATCAGTCTTTTTATAAAAAAATGTAACAGACAAAATAATAACCTGTTTATTTTACTTCGTTTAATAGATGAATTGTGATGAATGCAATTTTGTAACGTTTTTTTTTAAATAGTTGTATAAATGTTGATCAAAATAGTTGTATAGTGCTTGTGACTGTGAACAATTGTTGAGCTGTATTATAGCTCTTTAAGAGACTAATGAAACTTCTCAATTCTTTGACATTCCAATGTACTTGAAGTATGAAGGACATTGACATATTAAATAAAATTGATATATAAGCTGAATATTATTATTGGCCAATCTAATATGTAAAATTGTTTCAGTGTGAAATTGTCTGCCTGAAATTAGCTGTTTGTGTCTGTGACAATCCAGCTCAGCTACTTAATCTCACTTTTGATATGTTTCAAAAAAATAAAGTTATTTCTTCTTCTTTTCATGAGTGGCACTCTCAAAACAGTGAAAATTCTTTCAATCATGAATTTCTCAACAGAAACGTATAATCCGTGAAGTTTAATACTCTTTTAATTTGAAATTCCAATTGACATAAATTACAGAGTAATACAATTACTTCTTTTTTATTAAAAAAGGTATGAGAAAATTTCAACGTATAAAATACAAATTTATCTTATCTCTGTTTAATCCATATTATTTTTTTCATAATATTTCAAATTGAAAATTAAGTTTAAATAATTATGTCGAGAAAATATATATGATATTTAGTAGTGATCAATGTATATATTATTCTTTTATCAACACTAAATAGGAATATTATTTGGTTTTTGTATGTATATTAATGTATTGTTTAAAATTGCTATTGTATCTTATTAAATATTTTTGGGTCTTCACTTAGCACACCTGTGTTTATGGAGATACTTTTAATTTAGTTAAAATAGTTAATAATAATAAACGCTGAAAAGATGCTATCTTTTTTACCTTCTGTATCAGTTTTTCTTATAATTAAAAAAAAATAAAAATGTGAATATTAGTATTAAGAATAATGTGTTCATGTTCTGAAATCTGCAGAATTTACCAATTTTTTTTAAATTTTTACATAACTAAGCTTTGATCTCATAAAAAGTATAATTTAATTTATTATTTAATAATAATGTAAGTTTACTCCCAACCTCAAAGCAGTTATAAGTATAAACTTTTCTGTCGTTTCGTTAGTTTTGATGCACATAAAACCAGGCGAACTATTGCGAATGTAAGTGTACGGTAACTACTCGAATTACAAAAATGTGAGATTTTTTATACCTGACATTGATTAGTTCAATTTGAGCTAAATCTGAGACTAACATTTTTTTTTTTAATTTATTTGTTTAACGCTTAACATGAGAGAAGTTAAGGACAGGTTTTAAAAATATTAATGTATCAAAATTGACTTCTTCTCAACCAAGAATCAATGGAATATTTCATAATTTATTTTATATTTTACTGTAGACTGGAATCAATAGTTAAACTAATTTTACTTTACCAACCTTCTTATTACGGAAGTGTCCAGAAATTTCAAATCCAAGTATCTTTTTTTTCACCTCCCATTCAACCAATAAGGATCATGGGGGGACAAGCTATCAAAAGCTAACCACCCTGCTCTAGCCACACATGGATCAGGACAGTGTTTCATTTCTTGAAGTTCGAAAGGAAGGAGGACAAGCCATGAGCATAGCGCCCAATATCTGATTTTTATCTTTAAAGAAAAATAAAAGTATTCCCATAAGGTAGGCTTGCGACTGGCAATTCCTTCATATAACTGAGAAACCATTCTCCTTGAAATGAAACTGATTGGCACTAAAACCAAAATGGAAGTGAGAGATATTTTATATTCTGGTACAAGAGTTTTGAGAATATACGTTCACTAGAAAAGTGTGAATCCCTCGTCCTTGAAGACCAATTACGAGCGATAAATGGTTCAGTAACTTTTAGAGGTCGCTAACATTTTCTGTCAACATGGCCAAGAAGGATTTGCCGCAGAGAGTTATTCATCCTTCCTGTTTTAAAAGGAAAAATATATGTTCAAAGAAATGGATATGTTTTCCACTCTTCCTCTTTTCTTCGTACACCGAGATCGGAACTGTACTCATTCTTCGGAAGGTATATATCTTCCTGGATATTGAAGTCTTCAGTTTGCTGTCAATTATCAAGCGTAATAACGAAGTTTAAGTTCTTGTATCCTCCTTATTAGGCGCATTTCCATGAGGTTCTATTCTTCATAGACCTTTGTTTTTCTGTTTAATTTGTATAACGTGGTTTTAAAATTGAGAGAGAGAATATGAACCAAAATTTACTTTTAAATTTACGATCTGTCAAGTGGGGATAGGAAAGTGATATTTCTCAGCACAATCAAATTCAGGACCTTCGATCTGATTTAAATGAAAAAGTTTACGACAATCATTACACGATATATTTTGAACGTATTTCCCTTATTCCTTCACTCAGAATTTATAATAAGAATTATATAGTACTCATTATATTTCATTTCGCAGAACAATAAAGACTTGGTTTCCAACAAAATAAAAAACAATTATCGTTAAACTGCAAATAAAAACGAAAATTTTAAAATATGCAGAACTAAAAAGAGAGACATTGCTATTCGTCTAGTAAAAATTGCAATAATCAACCACCAAATATTTGGCACCTATTTACTAAAATGGAAATTGCTTGATGATTTAGTAAAACTCCTTACCAGTAAATGGCTAAGCTGAATAAATAATTAAATATATTTCAATATGCAAATGAATAATCCGTGTCGCAAAAGCGGCGTTATTTGAGCATATTTCCCATGTTTCACTAAAGATGGCTAAAAATGAGAGTTAATGAAGAATTTATAAGTCTGAGATAACATTGAGCGTGAAAGATAAGACCATTAGGCTTATCTCTAGTCGTCATGGAGGAAGATCGGATGAAGGTGCTAGCACGTCCTTGCTACATGCGCAAACTTGTGTTCTTACGTACGTTTTACGTGAACATGTTATTCGCCGTAAACGTTAGAAAGCATAGCTTTACCTTTATAGTAACTACAACAAATGCATTACGATTATAAATCTTCTTTGTGGTCGAGGATTTTATGCTCTTGATAGAATAATGATATAATAACGGTTGTAATGTATTATATATATATTGCGTACATTACTAGACGTACTAAAATTCCAAATAGAGTTTCATTTCCAGAAATAAATATCATACATTGAATAGTAAAAGGCCTTTAACAGCGAACTTTACTAAAAATGGTCGGGACAATTTTTTTATACGTTCTTGAACCAGTAATTTGTTTATGTCCTTTATGGTGTCAATGCTTTAAATTTCCTTATTTCAAAAAGTCGGTAATAAAAATATGTTTTAATCGATAGTAATAAAATGTACATATTTAATATACTGAACACACAATTTGCTTTATTAAAATAAATAATCGTAGTATTCATTTTAAAAAAACCAACGATTTAAGTTTTATGAAATCATAACGTTAATAGATCACGACACTCTAGTTTCTCTTTTGATGTCTGTGTAGATTGATTAGTGTAGATACTGGAGTGTGTCAATTTTTTCAAACACCAGTGAATTTCTCTATCAACAATGTATTGTATAATTTCTTGGTCATTGGTAATGTTTTTTTTATATTTTTGTTATATTTGCAGGCGGAAGGCATCGCCGCAACGGGTGATTATCCGCTACCAGCGACCGACTTATGTCGTGCGTAAGATCCAGCAGGTCGGACCAGCAGCTGATACCCTCATCATCAGGCGTCCGCAACCACGTGTCAAGGAGGTAAATATGCACGTCCGTAATAGATTTTGTCAACCAAGACATTCCACACAAGCTATGCGATCATCTGTACTGGAGTACATGTAACTGCCTGTTTCCAGCCAATGGCATATATTTCCAGAGATTAATAAGAACTTTCAACTACTTAAATACTAGATAGCTGGTGTTATCGGGAATTCAAGACTATCATATACAATAGTTTCTAAAATTGGGGATTTACTAACTTTTGCAGAGAATTGGTTCATTAAGGAGCTCTGTAAACTAAGTAGATTTCCTATTTCAACAAGGACAAGATGTAATAAGTTGTATTAACTTGCAATGAAGGTTGAAGAGTACAATTAGTTGGCCCTAGTTCAGGCAATAAATGTGAAGGAAGGTCGTTAACAATGGTTCAACACATTCCAGGGGGAAGGTAACACATTTAAGTAACCATAATCTGAAGAATCCCATTGCAAAACTCACTCATCTCAAAATTGCTCAGAAAAATATTGATAATGGGTTCTGAATTTTCTTATCATTTCTCCTTCCCCACTTTTATTTTATCTATTTCAGATATCGTGAATTTGGAATACTTTTTGATTAGAGCATTTCAAATAATGAGTTTGGTTTCCCTATTTGAAATAAAATGAGGAGCTCTCGCAACCACCCAAAATATTTAATATCGATTTTCATTAGAATGATACATTAGAATGTAACTACGCAGATTCTACGAATACATTCCCCTAAATGTGACCTTTGGAATTCGGTTTTCCTTTGAACTTCCTCTTTCTTTTATGTCATTTCAGCCATTAATGAACTGGTTTTACTATTTTTAGAAAATAGCTAAACTATGGAATTTGGTATCACGTCATTCTAAAAACGAATAATTCTGGAGCACGAATAGTGTGTGTTAGTGTGAGCGTTTATAGTTTGAACGGACATTTAATATTTTCAGCTTCTCCTGGCTTGTATCCGTTGAAAATATTTAATTGAAGTGTCATGATATGAATTGCTTGAATTATCTCAGAGAAGTGTACTAATGACATTACTCATTGAGATCTAAGGTGCAAATCGAATTCAAATTTTCTAGCTTCTGCAAACATTGGCTACCATCTTTTCTTGTTCTGATTCTCAAGAGTTATGTTCAAATACAACATTTATTGTACCAAATTTTAAATCTCTAGTTTCTGTATTTTTAAGCAATTTTTTTAAAAGTTTCTTGTTGCCAAAGCATTATAGAAGCTCAAAATAATTTAACTCATTGAATGTTTTAGCAATACTTAAGGTATCACACATTATAAACATATGGTTCTCAACACATTCTTATAAACTGAAAAGTTTCTTCTCCTGTGAACACTATGTTCCGGGTTTTAAAGTCCTGCTGTAGACCACAGAATTAGGAATATTATCTCTTTAACGTTTTTAAGGTAAAATTAATGTATTTATTCCCATGATGACTGCATATTTTATTTAGGTTCAGTCCAAATGCACTTTGTGGGCAAATGCTAACAGGAATATGAGAATGTGGGATTGTTTTGCAGGTCCACATACATCACCACCATGACCCTGGTCCAGTGATCCATGTCCACAAGGACGACGAATCAGACTTCCTGGAGGACGCCAAGTTCCAGGCGGAAGTGGCGGGTCAGAAGGCAGAAAGCGAGGCTGAGCTGGAAGCGGCCGGCCATTTCGCAGAGCCTGGATTCAAGACTGTAAGAGCGGATGAGACGAATGGCGACACGGAAACACACATACATACGTCATAACTCCTCGGAATAGAGCAGTAACCTCTATGGTCAGTCCTGCTCGCCGCATATGACATAATGTGTACTTGGTACCATTTAACTTTTGTCGTCATAAGGTGTCAGAAGTTGTAAGCAAAAACATTTCAGTTATCGACAAAATAGTCAATTATAGCTCAAATTCAAGGGCATATATTCCTTATCACTAAATATTTTTGTCATAAGACATTATCAGCGTTAAAACCCCTTGTATTACGTTCAGGTGTAGCTTACTTCTTTATTTCACGGGTTTATTAATATTATTTATTAGTTATTTGTTGTATTGTTCTAGTTATATTGTTGGATTTTTACTATATTAATAGCAGTGTTTCTTGCAGCAAAGATTATATCTTTTTAAATCTTGTGAGTAACTTCATTTGTTACACGAAACATGGTAATGCATAAATAAATATAAAGTTCCTTAGAGCATAAGGCGACTTTTCTATCAAATCTGTACCGGACTAAAATAAATTTCTCTCTGTAATAAATAATATCGTGTAGCATATTATTCGTTCAGAAATAATCTATTAAAACATTTTTTATTCTTAAAACAGCAGTTTTATGATCAATATAATCATATTTTATAAAATAACTTCCCATGATTGTTTTTTAAATGTACAAAAATTAAAAAATTGTTTCAATTTTGCTTTATTTTTTTAAAAATTAGCCAAATAAAAAGATTCCCGGCCCTTAAAAATATAATTTTAACGTATGGCTGAGAAAGATTGTGAGTACTTGAACATATGTAACACTCAAAGGCGGACACTCTGTAGTGTAAAATTTGAGTTTTAAAAATTGTATTGAATTTAACAGTAAATCGCAGGTTGTTTAGTGGAATAATAGCTCTCATTCTCTGAAATCTATAGAAAGGATCGAATTTAATATGCTAATTTTTTACAACACAATATTTTCATAAATGAAATTTTTGTATAAAAACACATTATATTTAAATGTAAATATAACATATTTTAGATCAATATGTAGTATGTAGGATGATCTAAATGCTTAACCTATTAAAGCTAAAATGAAATATTTATTATTACAATCGTTTTATTTGTTAATATATTTTTGTTGTTTTACTGTTGTTATAAGATAAGTAAACTTAAATTACCTGTTTTTTTGTTGTTGATTAATGTTATCTTTTGTGTTTTACATTTTTCATACCATTATGCAATCTATTTTACATAAAAATATCACTGACATTTTACATTATTATTTAATTGTTATCCTAGTTGTATTAGAATAATTTTTTTTATTTTAATTATATTTATGTGCGTCAATTATATCTTGCATTATTATCAGCTCATGAAAGCCAGATCTCAAAAACATAATGACTATTTCAAACTAGAATATTGTTTTTTTTTTTGTTGTTTTTATACAAACTATTCTCTATGATTTTGTTTTCTTGATATAATTTAATATTTTATATTGTTATTTATTTGCTGATTTACATTTAACATTAAAAGGTTAATCTATAAAATTTACTTCAGCTTTGCTATTTTCTTTATCACTTTACAAACTTCTTTTTTTTTTTGTACATAATACGTTCGTATTTATAATAAACTTATCAAGAGATTTATAAGTCGTTATATTAATAGTTCGTGCTCTTTAAACTTAAAAGATTACTTAAAAGATAATATTTCGGAAATTTTGTTATTTCACTTCAAACCGAATATTCCAACATTATACAAATAAACTAATTTTACTAAGGGTATTCTCTATTCACACAAGAATTATTATATATTTATTGGTTATATGATTCTCATAGCATTGAGTTAAAATGGCTCACATTATTATGAAAAATAAAGTATGTAACAAGGACTATAACAAATGAAAAAAGCATGATTGGTCACAATTTAATTTATTAAAAAATATGGAATTAATACAAACAATATAGGTCCAGTACAGTCACTAAATTGGTACATAGAAGTATATTTTAAAATCTCAGTTGAGAAAATGTTAAATTAAACCATTTGAACATTATGGTTCCTTCAAAGAACTTTTTTTAATGATATCATGTAAAATCAGCGTAAAACCAGCCTTACGTCATTTCAGTACATTTTTATAAATAATTCTTTCTTTAAAAAAAAAAAATGTTTTGATACTTTTTCTTGATATTGATGCTAACATCAATCCATGCTAACATATATTTTTAATAATAACAAATATATATATTNAAATTTTGAAGCAAGTTTTAGATACTCCAATGAAGGATCCAATGATATATATTCAATGAACGGGATATCTCCTAAAAATCATTTCTCAGCAATTTTAGCAATGATTCATGTAAAAAATACAGTAACTTTTTTCTATAAAATCAATTAACCACATGAATCATATTTATATTATTATTTTTTTGCATTTAAGATGACTATTTCCTGTCATATAAACTATATTCTGTGCTTATAAAATATATAGTAGTCCATTAATGCACTGGCACAATAAAATTTATAAAACAAGAGAATGAGTTTTAATTTTTAAATTTGTCATTAAAAACCAATTGTTCTTTAATATATGATGTTTGTGCTGTGATAAATATAGAAAATAATAAAGAGTTCATAAAAACTGACAAGTGGCTATTTTCTCAGCTAAGATGATCCTTCTAAAAAGGTTTTAGTTATTAATTTCAATTATATGTAACTTTTTTTATTTAATCTACTTATATTTACATGTAATGAACGCTAAATACTTTTATACTGTAGTACTAATTAAGAACAAATATTGGTATAAACCAAAAATTCTGTTGAATTTTAATAAATTCGCAAAGAGTAAAAATCTAAAATGTTGTTTGTAAATAATTTCTATAATAGTAATGATTAAATTAAGGGACCTAATAATCTTTAATTGAATTGATGCAAAAGTTTCCTTATTTAAGTATAGTTTTTACTTATTACTTTAAGAATGCTTACTCAGTATTTAGAAGATTTTTTTTAAATTATGATAACAAACTCAAAATTGGCATAAGCTTTATGTATGTAGCAATTATTAAAGTTAATTTTAATTTAGGTAAAATGTATAAAAAAGTAATACTTCATACAGAGTTATACCAAAGATAATTATAATTCTATATTTTAAAATTGTACATTAAATATTTTACTTTAATTTAACTATAGATTATATTTTATACTTGAAATTACTATGGATATTTTTTAATATATTTACAAATTGTTGAAAAGTAATTTCACTTTAGTGAAAATAAAATTCTGTTGTTTATTATTCGTCTTTCTTAACTCCTAATCCTTAAACTAAGAATTAAATAACTTGAAATAACTTAAATAACTCTTTACTATGAAGAAATTCTTACAGTAAGACCGAAAGTAAGGGACAGAGAAAAAAAACCAAATTACTTAAGCTAAAAGAGCAATTGTTTTAGTAAGATTACTGAGTGTGGTGGCTTAAGAGAAGCTCTCTATCTCTATAATAAAATTTTAATCGTCTCAACTTAATGAGCATAAACGTTAAAAAAGCGAGCAGTGAGCAACACAAAATCCCTTGGTTTGACCGGGGGGGGGGGGGGGGGGGGGGGGGGGGGCTGTAGGGGAGGAAAACCAACCCCTTATCGGGTGATGTAGATATATTTTTCATAGAATAGCGAACTATTGGTTGTATCGTATTTAGGGTACTACTGGTCTCCCAAGAATCCTGTAATTTAGTATTGACAGTATAGGCCATGTAGGGATTCGAACCCGCGTCTTCTGATCCTCAGCCAGACGTCCTTAGCACTACGAAGGTCCCGATCCTGCAAAGTCAGAAACTTCTCAATGGGGCTCTAACCTAACCTCCAAGTTGTGTGATTTGATTCGCCACTACTTGCCGACGGTGGACTGAATGCAAGAACTTTAATGAGGACTCATTCCGCTAATACCACATCTGAGAGCTTTCAATAATAATATAGATCTATGTAATTATAATTTACAATTATTATTTTAAATAAAATAATATCTTCATAACAATAATTTTAAATTATTATTTGGAAGATATAGATTAAGCGGCCAGTATAAGAGCACCCCTGACCATTGCTCTCGGTGCAGCCATCTTGCCTCGTGTCTCCAGACACCGCGGACAGTAACTAACACAGTAGCAAAATTACCGAAGTAGATGTGTAAGTCCTCGAAGGTGCCATTCGTCAAACTTGTAAATGAGCTGTTTAAGTACTACTTCCGCTACCGCTTTCTTGACAGAGAGGAATTTAAGAAAATACACACATGCACACTCACATGGATATTAGAGATTATTTCCTCTTTGAAAACTAATAACATGAAAATCATTTACCGTTCCTTCTTCCGGGTTGGACCGTGTCAAATTGGTGTTAAATGCCGAGCTTTCGCACATCATGTGATGGCTTCTTCAGAACTGAAAAGAGAATGATAGTTGTAAAAGAGAGATTTTTAAAATCCAGGTGGTATATAATTACCATGTTTTATACATCAGGTGGTGTATAATCCCGGCGCAGTCCGGTTCTTGGGCGAAGCCTGCCTTCCCATTGGTTGATACTGTATTCTGGCGGCTGGTCTCTGGAGTAGTCAGGTGGCTGGACACTGATTGGTTGGATTCTCTTGTTAATTAGCGCTGGTTTCCAGTTTTTGCTCAGTCTGTATCCGTCTTCTCTATTGATATTTACGGATTCTTGGTTATTTCGATGGCTTCTCTGATGGTTCGTCGATAGTAGTTGCTTTCCCGGGCCAGCATTGAGGCGTCTTCGAATTTGATGTGGTGGCAGGTGTTGGCGAAGTGTTCTGCTAGAGCTGACCTTTCTTTGCGTCCGTGTTAGATGTCTGCGATGTGTTCTTTGAGACGTGTGTCTATCGTCCTTCCGGTTTCACCGATATAAGAAGTTCCGCAGGAGCAGGGAATCTTGTAAATTCCTGGAGTCTGAAGTCCAAGTTTATCCTTAGGTTTGTGAAGGATGTCTGTTATTTTTCTGTCCGTGTTGAATGTTGTTCTTATTTTGTGATTTTTTAGTATTCGGGCGATCTCCTCTGTTGTCCCTTTGACGTAGGGGATGGTCACTTGTCCTTGGAATTCTTCGGCTTCTTCCTTGTTGCGCTGCATATTTCTCTTTCTCTGGATCTTGTCTATTGTGTTGCGGTCGTAGCTATTCTTCATGAAGGCGGTCTTCAAGTGTCTTCTTTCTTTCGGCTGGTTCTGAGAGTACCTCCGCTCTGTTGAGTAGGGTGTTGATGACTCCTTCCTTCTGAGCCGGGTGGTGGTGTGAAGTGGCATGTAGGTAGGTGGGTGGGTTTCCTGTAGATTAAGTGGCTCAAGAGGTGATCCTTTTTTGTTACGAGTACGTCCAGGAACGGTAGCCTTCCTTCTTCTTCGAGTTCCATGGTGAACTGGATGTTCTTGTGCATGTTGTTTAAGTGTTGAAGGAACCCTTCCAGCGAGTCTCGGCCGTGTCTCCAGAGGACAAACGTATCGTCGACGTACCGATACCAGCAGACCGGCGCTTGTGGTGCAGATTCGAGAGGTCACCGTTCGAAGTCTTCCATGTAAAAGTTGGCTGCAAGTGGACTTAGTGGTGATCCCATGGGTGCTCCTTCAAGTTGTGAGTAGTATTTGCCGTTGTAGAGGAAGTAGGTCGATTGGAGACTTAACTTGGCCAGATTAAATTCTTCTTCTGTGAGGAGGTTTTTCATCAGGTTCAGGGTTTCTTCAACGGGGACCTTGGTGAAGAGGGACTTTACGTCGAAGCTAACGAGGATGTCATGTGCTTCGATTCTGATGTCTTGAAGAATGTTGACAAAGTGTTTGGAGTTCTTAATATGGTGTTTAGTATTACCGACGTGAGGTTTCAGTTTCTTTGCGATGTATTTCGCTACGTAGTATGTTGGTGAGCCGATTGTCGAGACGATGGACCTCATTTTCACCTCTTTTACAACTCTCATTCTCTTTTCAGCCCTGAAGAAGCCATCACATGATGTGCGAAAGCTCGGCATTTAACACCAATTTAACCCGGAAGAAGAAACGGTAAATACTTCTGACGAACGACGAAGCCTTACGAACATGAAAATCATTCACTGTGTGGTCCATTGTATCTAGTAATCGTTATCTCCTATATTTTCCTTTCATTGCAATTCTTTGAGGATACGTTGTAATTTTTTTTTTTTAGTGACTGCAAGGGACACTTGAATCAGCCTAAGAAATATACGTTGTTTCCAGTGAATGATTTCATTTCAGATCAGTTTTGGTAATGCCTACGATCAGCTTGACATTGTGAAAAGTAATCATCACCGATTATAAGTGGGTTTGGCGCCTCAAGTGCTTTAGTGACTTAATCTGCTTACATTTAGTGTACGTTTTCTGTCTTCGGATGCTTTGATGTGATAAATCCATGATTGATGATAAATTATTATCGATTGTGGAACTTATCTCTCCCCCAGAGTCGAACACATCAAGCTCAATTCCTACTAATGCCTCACATCGTCAAGTAGGACTTTCTCTAGCTCATTCTTTCTGCTCAGGCTAATTTACCAAAGTCGAAGACTTTTCAACAATTTGCAATCCCAAAGTGGCAGAGAGAAATTATGACTACATTATATTTTTCTAAGGGTATAATTGGTTGTTATTGGAATAGATACAAGTTAGTAATTGGTAAAGGATTCTTGAAGTGTTGAACGTTAGATTCATCAGTGCTTGTTTGACCTGCTTAGATAAACCGGAGCTTATTTTATTTATTTTTTAATTCATTTAGAAATATAAAAAGGACTTAAGTTTTAATGGAGGGTTTTTTATCGTAGAGATTATAAGTAGATTTTTTTTGTTGGGGATCGGACAAGGTTGATGAGAAAAGTACTATTTTAAAAAAGTGCATATTTTATATCTGCTAACGTTTCGGCTTACATTGTTAACCTTCAGGGCTATCATAAAGGTGAGAGGGGACGTCATGCCCCCTGGATGGCCAAGAATTTAAAGGTCTTTATCTTATGTTTTTAAGGTCAAATGGTTTATTCATGTCATGTCGGTTATGTCGGCTAAGAATCTGTAAGGATGGAAGGAGAAATTTGCTAAGCTTAGATGCGAGAAAGTTAATATTGGAGAAAATGGGGCGGAGGGGATTATCTGGATTGTGAATTTTGGGAAGGCCGTAACACCGAGGTGCTATAGAATTATATGCATTGAGATTATAGTATTTATATTTATCTATAGGTATCTAATCTGGTTAAGAAATTTTTTAATGAGTGCTGGAGTGGGTTCTCTATTGTTGTGAATGGGTGTGTATGTGGTTTTGTCTGAAACTAAATTAAGCATTTTGTTATTGTACTCATTTCTGTCCATAATAACCGTTTTATTTCCTTCGTCTGCTCTGGTTATTATGATATTGTTATTGAGGTTTTAAGGTGAGGATTTTAGTTATTATCTTCTTCATATATATATTCTCCATTTTAAGTCCCTCTTTTCCCATATCCTACGTATGTTAACTGTCCTGATATACTGGATTTCGTTCTTATTTCCTTCCATCGTTCCATAACATCCTTAAATATTATTTTTTCTGACTACAGTCCCGTCCTCCTTACATTGTCGCTCACACCCATCCCTATACATTTGCCACCTATTTTAATAAATCGTCCCAGAGACTCTAATATCATTTTTCAGAGTTCTAATAGAAGAGACCATTAAACTCGGAATTTCCTATTAGACTTCTAAAGAGCTAGATGACGGTGTACGTCTCGTGAAGCAAATACTGGGTGTTTTATCAAATGGGGCATTTAAATGGGACGAATCCTTCTGTTCTGCCACTCCCAGAATTCTGAAACGCCTTGAACATTCTGCCTCTATGTGTCTAGACGCTGGGTCATGGGTCTTACATGAGTAGTCACATTTCTGACAAAGACAAGACTCTTATGTCAGCACAGCATCTCAGTCAAACATTCTCTAAGCCTTTCATACCTTATATTATCCGTCTTCATTGGTTTCTGCAAACCATCTTCTGTTGGCGAGCGCTTTCAGCAGTCTACACGGCAGTCCTACAAACTTGTAAAAATTAGGAGCTGTCGAAGCAGGTGAAATTCTTCAATATAAAAGGTAATGTATCTTTGACTAGGAGAGAACGTTTGAAAAATTTAGCAGTGGAGATACGATGTTGGAAGATTTTAGTTTATCAATTCAAAATTCTATAAAGGAAAACAAGTTAGATTTTTATTAATTTTGTGTAAAACAATTCTAATACCATTAGCCCAGACAAGCATCGTAATTTAGGAACACAGTAAAAAGAAAGAAGTATTTTTTTATACCAATTTTCGAATTTTTCTGCTTGTGTTTTGTGCATTCTATAACAAAATGCATACGTATGGGAGTAGTTACACTCATCCCCTTAATTTTATGAGATTTATCTTAAAGATGTTGTACTTGATATATAATTTGTTGTTCTTGGACCTAGGAGGAGAGTAGGTGCTACTTTCGGGACCTAGGATGAACTATAGATTTTCTTTGCAGAATAGATAGAGCCATTGTAAAACACTGAAGCCGATTCCGTCTGTCTTTCTTTGGAAAACCTGAAATGAATACATAGCTATAGCCAGAGGTATAACGAAGAAATATGGAGGTGCCTTCGCCGAAGAACTTGACCTCCGAACAAGCTATTAATCAAGGAAGATTTATCTCTCTTCGCCGTAACAGTTTGCCAGCAATTCATTTAACTGAAACTTTACGTAGGCCTCGAGAAACTTACCCCTTATTTTCGCCTTGTCGGGCTTGTAATTCGTTCTAAAGTGAATATTTTAAGGGCAGAGCCTGCCTCAGATGAATATATATCAATAACAATTAAAGGTTGCCGATATTTTGAGAACAATTTTTAGCTCTCTTACACACTTAAATCAATATCAGAATCACTCACGGAAAATACATTACTATAAGAAACTCACACTTTTACTCTTACGTCTGGACTTGTTTACTTTTCCTGCAATATACAATTCTCAAGATTAAAAAGAAAAAAATATTAAATTATGAGTATTTAATGTTTAATTTCTATTTATTCATATTCATATATATATATATATGGCAGGACACTTGGAACGCCAGTCAAAATGGCAGAGTCAGAAAAGGGACCGCAAGAGAAAGTGATGATAAGACAGTTTAGTGTTCAGTTACTTTGAACAGTGTTTAGTTCTCTTCTTTAATTTAAATATATTTATAATGTAGCTGAAATATATATCGTTCACTATTGCTTGTTTATTGTTAGATTTCGAGGACAAGAGATTTATTGTATAATTTGTAAATAATATAATTGTATTACTTTTTTATTTTAAATAATTTTGATTTAGTTTTAATTCTCATGCTGTTGATTTTTATAAACCCAAGGAGAGCAACAATATGCCTAATTTCTTTTAAATAATAAAATTAGTTTTAAATATGTATATTATTCTAGCAAATTAAAACACCAGTATTTTCACCTTAATAAATGGGATTTTTTTTCCTTAATAATTTAAATATTTGATATTTTTAATAAATGATTTTTAACTCTCTGAAATAGTTTTTTTAAATCCTGAGTATTACATCACTTTAATAACGTGTATTAAACTCTGATATTAATTTTATAAATTATAATATTCTCATACTCGACTATTATGTTCCTAATATTAAATTCCTAGGGTTAATTTGAATTACTGCAATTACTTTTTTCCATGTTTTAAGCGTTTGATTGGTTACTGTAAATTAAAGTAGAGTTTTCTAGTATTTGTATAATTTAGTCCGCTTATACTTTTAAAAGAGAAACGGAAAAAAAAATGTTTTTCCCCTAACAAGTTATATTTATAGTATTCAATGAATTACATTTTTAAAAGACTTATATTATGTCCCATAAACATTCAATCGTTATGATTGAATGTAATTTAGATTCTTGAAAAAAATTATAGAAAAAACTGTTTCTTCTACTCTTAGTGCAAGTAATTTACCCCTTCATATTAATCGTCAGAAGCATAGTTGTATCTAATATGTAAATATATTTTCTCTAATATTCAATTGTTCAGAAAAATCTCAAAAATTATTGAACTGTAACCTACTCGCATTCAAGTGTTAGAATACAGTTTATACCCAGATTTAATTTTCTCATCTAAACAGATATTTTAGATTTTTATTAGCTGTAATTGGCGATGGCTTTTTAATTATTATTGTTGAACATTATAGTGTCTCTTTGTTCTGTCAGTCTGTATACGAGTTCCATCACTCTATTCTTAGTTCCAGGATTCCCTGTGATTCGCATTTTCTGAACAGGAGTCAAAATTAATAGATTCTTTCTTCATCTCATGTTCTAACCTCGTTTCTCCCACACCGTAGCCAATCAGATGCTTCGTATCTTCGAGTCGTAGGCCTCCATTGTCTCCGGATCACTCGACACATCCTTACCGCAAGAGTTTTCTTCGCCAGTAAGAAAATTGTTATAACTATCAGCTGTGATTATTATAAATAAGAGGAAATTAAAATTTAATCAACCAAGTAAACACTACTAGCGAAAAGATTAGTTTAATTTTATTTAGCGAAAAGATTAGTTTTATTTGTAGTTTGTGAAAAGATTAGTTATTATTACTGATGACATCTCAGAAACATAAGACGGTCTACAACTTCAGAAACCTGAATACGGTGATTCCATTCTTTCTAGAGGCTCAAGTTTTTTTTTCAGAATGTCAGTAAATGTTATTCAATGCATTTCTTGTGTAATTAATATTAAAATTAATTTTATTATTATTTATCTGAAACGATAGTACATTGTATTGTTGATCGGTCTGAGGTGTGATATTTTTCATTGTCATATGTGAAATTATTTTTTGAAGAATTAGTTGCAGATAACATTTTATACAAATTCATTAAATAAATTTTTTAACTTTATTTATTTGTGTACATATCATGCATTAAAAAATTCATGGAGGTTTTTACGCTTTGAGTCTGAGTAGAGATACCACTATAAGTGTTAAAATATTAAAGATTTACTATAGAATGTGTATGTGAACTTGAAGGTCCAGAGAATGTTTGGATAATGAATAAAAAGAAGAAAATTTATTTTATAATTTTATTCAGAAATATATAACAGAAATAGAATCCAAATTAAGAAACATAGATTTAGGCTTTTTTATAATTTTATCGGAAGACATATTTTAAATGATATGGTTAAAATATAGATTACATAATGAAAGAGCAATAATGAGTGAATTATATCAGTTTCAGTATCCATGATATCCCGGGTAGGCGTAAGATGAATGAGCATATCCCGGGTAGGCGTAAGAAGAATGACCATATCCTGGGTAGCCACCATAATATCCACCATATCCAGGATAGGCGTAGCCAAGAGAGAGGTGACCATGACCAAGGCCATAGTTCAAGCCATAATCTGAAAATGTATAATAAGTTAAAAAAGTACTTTACCCCAAAGAGCATTTAGTAACAGAA
Source organism: Oncopeltus fasciatus (assembly GCA_000696205.2). Taxonomy (NCBI): domain Eukaryota; kingdom Metazoa; phylum Arthropoda; class Insecta; order Hemiptera; family Lygaeidae; genus Oncopeltus; species Oncopeltus fasciatus. Next base: position 273,025 of record KZ808006.1, read on the forward strand.
ACATCTAGTTAATATTAGGCAGATTTCCAAAATAAAATTGCACTATTTAAATTGGCATTTTTGTGGAAAAATGTTTTTCCTGAATTTCAACGATCAGTGACAAGCTGAAATAATGTCGGCTCAAAATTATATAAATACGTGAGTGAGTAAAACTTGTATTGAACGCACATTGGAGTGTGCTCTTATGATCAAACTAGTAGTTCACTATGAACTATGTCCATTTTTATAAGAAGAAAAAAAATCTGTTTATCCACACTTTTAATACATTTTAATGAGGGATATTATAAATAAGAAAAAAAAAATATTTCCGTACTGTTTAAGGGAATACAAAACCTTAAAATATTGAAATTAAAAATTATAAATGCTAACTAATATAGGTACGAAATAGTTCCGTTCCCTTCAGTAAAATATACTTACTTTGGCGTTCGTTATCTTTGGGGATTGTAATTCAAATATGGAAAGAGTTTGTGGTACATCGTTAATTCATAGGGAATTGAATTTCATAATTAGTTATATTTTATAATGCCTAAATAGTAAATAAACGCAATCAATATTTGTTCAATAAGAAGAAAAGTTATTAAGTTGATAGTAATTTTGATGGTTTCGTACAAACCGTAACAGATTGTGACACGTACCACTGTAACCAACAGTCCTCTTGTCTCTGGGAACTTCTTCTTTAGCAGCGAACACCACTGCAATGAGGGACACCAACAATACAACCTGTCAAATAATGAAAAACAATTATTATTGTTTCGAATGTTTTATAAATCACTAGCGGACACGGCAAACTCCGTTTTGCTAAACAATTTTTTTAGGGCGTTGCTGGCCCTAAGGAAACATTAGAGTTGTATTATCACATGATTTAAATTGAGCTTTTAACGANTTATAAAATTTAATTATATATTGAAAACGGTGAGGCATCAGAAATAATTAAGTACATACCGAACTACTAGGCAGTTGGATTAAAGACATAACAAATTATATTATGAAGTGCCATAAGTACTTTTATAACTAAATTATACTTTTAGACTTTCTAATGAATTTATGGTTTTAAATAATAAATATATGAATAAACATTAATTCGAAAAATGGTGAAAAATTTAATACATAAGTTCTACAATGTATTTTTCCTTGTTGTAATATATGGTAAATTTCCTTATAATGTATTATATATGATTGGTTTTTAGAAAACCAATATAAACACTATTTACTTTTTAAGTGGTAATTCAATTTTTAAAAATTTAATCATATTTAATTAAAACTTTATACAGAGTATAAATAATAGTGGCTATATAAATTTAATTTTATAATAAAATCTCAGTACATAGAATTACGTTATTTTCCTCCCAAAAAATTCGTAAAATATCTACTAATAACATTTAATACAAGTAAATGAATATAAGCAACTGTTGTAAGAAACTTATTGCTTTGTAGAAACTTTTTTTTATTCTGATTTATTTTTTGAGAACTGAATTTTGTATGTAGTCTAAGAATTTCTATGTTTAAGGATGCTTACCAGAAACTTGTAGCTACCCATGTCTGAGGAGAACTGGCATACTCCAGGACTAGAGATCCAGCTTTATATACCCCTGGCAGGGGGACATTAGGTATCCAAGATCTTGGTTTTTTGCCTACAAATGGGGTCCATGCATGACTCAAGACTTGCTACATAGTCGAACACGGAGGTGATCAATAGACGAGATATGTAAATATCTTTGCAGAAATTCTGTAATATAATGTCAAACAACTTGCATTATAGAGGAAAAAGTTTTCCCTTTGACCTTAACAGTAGTATTTCATTGATTTATTTTGAAAATTAAATTATGAATACCCTTTCTAAAAGAGAACCAATTTTTAATTTCTGTCTCCGTTAAATTAAATTCAAATTACTAAGTATTTTATTGTTTTCCACATTTTTTAAATATGTATAATGAAATTATTAATGCTCAATTTAATTTCAATCATCTTATTTTCTGCAGATTGTAAATGTCAAGAATGTGATAATGAAAGAGATTCGTTTAGACTTATTTAGCTCGTATTTAGGTTAAGCTACTTTTGGAAGGCTTCTATCGTCTGAGCCTCCAGCTGCCAGAAAATAGAGTGAGTGGTGGAAAGATTGATTTCCCCACTGACAATAAAATTGATTGGTGCTAAAAAAATAAGTAAATCAGAGTAAGATATATTTGAACGCAAGGTTGAAAATTTACCCTTCGCACAGATAATATATAATAATCTCATGCTGAACTTAGGATATCATCAATGCTATCCTCTTACTCCTTCAATTTATGAAGGCACAGAACGATACAAATATCTCTTGTAAGAAGCCTGGTCTCAAGGTATTCTTACCTAATTATCTTCTCATATGTGGATAACAAATAAAAACATTCTAAAAATGGAGTTGGTGTTGGAAAATCGGAAAATGAGCACTTACATTTTCTTCACTCCAAAACCATTTCTCATTCCGTTAAAGTATTCCCACATGACCTTGATTCTAGATCATACACAACCAATTATATTTTAGGCACATTTTTCTAATTATCATTTACCCTTTGTAAACATTATGTAAAATTACTTAGTTAATCTATTTTGTAAGCCGTGCAGAAAAGGGCATTCTTTGGATCCTTAACACCTAAATACCATTATAAGGGAAAATGAATCTTATTTGAGATATCTCTATCGTAACAGTAAAACTACATTAAGTGGATTTAAGGGACTAAAAACTTCACGCTTTAAAAGATCAAAAATGTTTTTCATGATTTAAATCTATACCCCACAAAATAAACAGTAAATAAATTTTGATCTTATTTAAGATTATATAACATACTAGTAAAATAAATATATATTTTTCTACGTTTCCTTAGCAGATTTCCCATGTTTCATTAAAGATAGATTTAAGTAAAGTAAAACAGGAAATTTAGTTTACAGAATTTACATATTTTGTTCTATTCATTTTTTCCTGACATTAGAAATAACGCAAATATTAAGATTTTAAATTTTGTCTCAATCTAATCTCCCCTCAAGATTTTTAGATCAACTGATACGGTAAAAAAACAAAAAAAAAATACCGAATTTAGTATTATTATTTTTATACTCTAGTAAGAGAAAATTAGTTGAAATTTATAGAAGTGGCGTCATGGTGCCATTGTGAATAATTTGATTTTACTATAGGAAAACTGCAATAAAAATGTAACGGACAGCACATAATTGATCAAAGTGCTATATACTCGTATTAACGCAATAAATATTTAATAATCATTATTGTTTACAATATCGATTTAAGAAATGGCGAAGAAAAGTTGTGATATCCAACTACCAAATGGTCTTATCACGTTGGTACAAAGACATAACTTATGACAATGTCTATTGGACGAGTCGAGCCCCTTTTCGACGCGAGGGCATTTATGTGCCATAAGAAATAAGTAAAAATAAAGGAGAACTAAATCCTGTTTTGCGAGCTTCCTTTTAAAGAAATCCTTCATAACAAGTGAGAAGTGGACACGAAGGTCAGGGGCTCGTCTCTCTTGCGAAATGGACATTGCGTGATCCATACATGGCATATGAAGTACGTACTTCGTGATTCTGTAAAATTTATATTTCTGCAGTAAGCTGCTTAACGAAGTCAAGTTCTTACAATGAAGTAACTGAAAATACACTTGTGATTCGACCCCAATAGTTCATAGTAGTGTGTGTGTTTTACTAGAGAACCATTCTGTTTTTCAAATGGAGAGTTTTTTGACCGTAAAGATTTTTATTTGATGTTAGGATTAGGATCAGTATATAGAGCGATCAACATCGTTGTTACTACACCCTGACTATTGGGTATTTTATTTGATGTTATTTGTTCGATTACGGTCAAGGTAGATTCAAAAAGTACAATTTTAAAAAATAGTTCAGGACTATCATAAAGGCGAGAAGGGAAGTCGTGTCACTAAGATCTCATATTCCGACTTTATGCGAAAGTCATGAATATGGGATCCTGGTGACACGACGTCCACTCTCGCCTTCATGATAGCCCTGAAGATGACCTACAATGTAAGCCGAATCTTCGAGAGATAATAAAAAAAAACAAATTTTTAATTCTGAATTTTTTGGATCTACCTTGTCCGACAAAAAAAAAAAAATTACTAACATCCTATTTTTCATGAACAACCAACCCAGGAAGAAGCTCTAACCTACAAATTATAATAACCAATCAGGTCACTACCTAGCGTCACGAAAAAATGTGTAAAAGGAACCAGGCGTTGAAAATGCGAGGAGGGGGGATGCTACAGGTCGTACTCCGGTGTTCGGCAGGTTTATGTACCAATCTCTTTTGAAGGAGGAAGTGCTACAGTGGTACTTGACATAGAGTTCCTCCAAGCATTGTCGGTGTTTGGAACTACCTCTTTCTGACAGTACTGCCTAATCGCTTGTTTGAATGGGCAATCCTTCTGTTCTGAGGACCCCTGGCTGCGACAGTAAAAGGGGAAGAAAGGGCTAGTTACCCCTATAGTGGCGCTTGGGGGATGCAGCAAAGAGATCTTCGAACACAGCCGTCAGGGGAGGACCTGGGGGGTTGGATTGGTGGAGGTTTAGAGGGGTGACATGAAGGGATAGAGGAAAGGATAGCCAAAAATCTTAAAACGGTCAACAGGAAAGTCTGTCTGATCTGAACAGCTCTGTACTATCTATCTTGAAATATTTATGTTAGGGATATTCGGGATAATTTGAGAGTACCATTTACGATACTTCCGTAAATGTTCCATTTATTTTATTTTATATAATTTTTGGGGCTGCGAAAATTATTTTTTAGGAACTTGTATTTTTCTGTTTCTAATAGTCCCAGAGGGGTTCAGACATTTTAGTTTAAGAATTCAATATTAAGACCTTTTTATGCTATAATAATTTAACAAGCAATGTTCATTAAATAATATGTTTTAAATGTAATTAAGCGAGTAGCAACCTTGTTTTTTTAATAAAGTAACTGAATACAGGACATGACTTTCTTAACACTAATCATATTGTTGTAAATAACTGTATATTGGTGGACATCTTTAACCCGTCTCGATATCGAAATATCAACTACTTTCTATCATTGTTATGACTCAAATAAAACTTTTTATTAAATTTTGTTATATAAATTTTTTTAGAATTATATAAGCGTGTGTGCGACTAGAAATTTCAAATTATTTCTTCTGATAAATAATTTTCATAATGGAATATTTTCATACCAGCTATTTCTAATCTTGCCGATTGCCAATGTAATATTTTTGCAAATTATTTCTCCATAAATTCAGAAGGAAATATTTTCATTTTTCGCAGCTCCCATATGCCAAATAATTTCAAAGGATTTATCTCTCTCATTGGCATAATTCGTTCTTGGGATCGCTCAGGCAATGCTAAGTCATCCAGAGAGTGACAACACGGAACAACAAAATCAACTGATTATTGACAAATATATGCATTGCACAGAGGTTTTGTCCTCGAATTGGGATTCATTGCTTGTCAGTGGAATGGGCTCTACGTGTTTAGAACTCAATATTTCTGTCTGGCATTTGCAATTAGCATTCACCAGCTGATTAGAGACGCCGAAAAGGACGCTCGCCTTCTGAATTAAGAAATGTCATTTGCCTATCTCTGATCGGAGGATACCGTACCTCAGGAGACATTTGGTTCTAGTAGTCCCATCCACTCCACCAGGGGCGCTTGGGTAGCTTTCACTGACCGATCAAACCTTTCATGTTCCTAAAGTAACTTATGGTAACCGTCTGCAAACATGATTTTATACTACTCAAGATAATGATGAAAACCAGCCCTTGAATTTCTATATGGTTCGGTAAACTTTCCCATTCAGGACAATTACCTTCTTCCTCACTCCCATTATAACTTTTTAACACACACACACACACACACACACACACACACACACACACACACACACACACACACACACACACACACACACACACACACACACACACACACACACACACACACACACACACACACACACACACACACACACACACACACACACACACACACACACACACACACACACACACACACACACACACACACACACACACACACACACACACACACACACACACACACACACACACACACACACACACACACACACACACACACACACACACACACACACACACACACACACACACACACACACACACACACACACACACACACACACACACACACACACACACACACACACACACACACACACACACACACACACACACACACACACACACACACACACACACACACACACACACACACACACACACACACACACACACACACACACACACACACACACACACACACACACACACACACACACACACACACACACACACACACACACACACACACACACACACACACACACACACACACACACACACACACACACACACACACACACACACACACACACACACACACACACACACACACACACACACACACACACACACACACACACACACACACACACACACACACACACACACACACANTCCAATGTATATTTATATAATTTAAAAGCTTACTTCGGTAATTGAGCTACTTTCAGAAAATCTTTAGAAATAGGATGGTATATGGTTAAAATCGGCAGAGGGAAAAAGGGATTTAGGGAATTCCTGAGTGATAAATCTTAATAACCTTCGTTACTTTGACAGAAGAGAAAACTGATGAAGCCCTACACATTTTTCTCTCGAATAAGATGAGAGTGGAAGAAATAAAATATAATATTGATATTGTCCTTTTTATTAATTGTATTTTACTAAGGTTAAAGAAAATACTTCATTGTCGTAATGAAATCTAACTTAAGTGAAAATTTTTTTTTTGAAAAGTTTATGTACAATTTCCACGAAAAACGCTTTTTTAGGAAATATATTTACAATATAACTACGATGCCGAGTGATACCTTTTACGCGCCACTTCATTCCACTCTAAGACCATCCCAATAAAACGTGGGAAATCTGCTAATGTTACAGAACTTACAATATGATGTTGAAACGTTCGAGTTCGCAACATTCTCCAATTTTATTTCCAAAAGTTCTAAATGGTTTTATGTTGTTTATGTTGTGTTGTGATAAAAGCGTAATTCTTTTCTTCGTGACTTCACTTAAATAATTAGGATATTCCTCCATTGTTTCCAGGATGGACACTCAATTTCCAAGCGAACAAATTCGCTTATTTATTTTAAAATAAAATTATTTTAAACCCTCGAAATATTTAATGAACTCGTGAAATGTCAAATTAAATTTGCTTAAAAGTATAATATTGGTCTAAGGTTTTAATAAAAAATAGTTCT
>KZ808007.1:1778-19941 GCA_000696205.2 Oncopeltus fasciatus
ATATATAAAATTTGTAAAATACTGTTGAAAACAGACAGAAGAGGGTCTAGACCCAACAGAGAGAGCCCTGGATCAATCAAAGTTGGCCTGTCCTCTGCAGGTATAAAAAATGTTCTAGAACTACCCTGAGGCCCTATATAAGCAGTTTGTCCATGCCTCCAGAGAGAGTTCCCGCAGTCAGTCTTGAGTTTCCAAAGTTGTTTGTTTGCTGTGACAGTTCAGTGATAAATATATTGTTTAGACAATTCTTAGAGCTTCTGTGATAAGGACTTACTGGTTATCATTTTAAAGTAGCTGTAAGTAATATTTGTTATCTTAATTGTGTAACATATATTAGGGCAGTAGTGATAGATTGTTATCAAACGGTAAGCATTTGAATTTGGTAATAAATTAGAGATATTATACTTGTAGAACTAGTTATTTTATTCTACTGTAGCCTATAACATACATATTCAAATCTAAGAAAACACACTTCCATGGAATAATTAGTAATGTTTTCTCATTTTCACTCCAATCCTCTTCCTTTTATTGTCTAACCCATTTATTCTGCTGCCTTTCGATTATAATTATTTGCATTGCTTGTTTTTTGTTTTCAACACTTAGCATTGATTTTTATGTCCACTATTTACTCTTTTAATTTCTTACTTTTCATGTGCAACTTTTTGCTGGCCAGTTGCACGTTGTGTAATGATTTTGTTTTAAACTACTATTCAATGCAATTTTTTAATTAATATTTCAATATTTAGCTATTTATATCTTAATTAAATTCATACTTAATAGTTCACACCATTTTGGGTAGGTCTTTGGTTATTTAACCATTATATTAAATATTTAGATATTTTCTTAATTAAAGATTTATTTTTATAGCATTTTGTTAATTTGTGTAAATTGGCAATGTTACGCAATTTACTTTTGCTTTCTGTATGCTCTAGCAGTACATATTTTTGGTTTGAATCTCATTGCATCTATAATTTTTACTGACAAGTTATTTTTACCATACCTTAATTATGTCATCTTTGATTTCTGAATAAGATTTTTTCTTTTATCTATTTTCTTACTGAATTGATATTTTACCCTTTTTTTTGTGTGTATAATTTTGCCTAATTACACAGACATTGGATTCTGTATACATTTTTTTCTTGGGGAGGGGGAGATTTTGGGGAATAGGGAGCATGGTAGCTTTTATATAATGCACTCGACCTCTCAGCAAAAGGTCATCGGTTCAAAATCACAGTACACAATTAGCATTTGTCTTTCTGTGATTCTGTTTGGAATGACCCAGAGGATTCCCAGGTGCTCTTGATAATACTCAGCCTTATTAGATAGCATTTGTTATCGGATAGGGAAAAAAAATCAGGTGGTCAGAATGGTGGGCTGACCACACTCCTCTAGAGTGCATTGGGTTGTGAATAAATACATCCATAACATGTGTCCCCCCCCCCAGAAAAAAAAAACAAAACTGTTTTTCTATGGCCTTTAGCGACACTAGTTATTTGTGTGTGTGTGTGTGTGTGTGTGTGTGTGTGTGTGTGTGTGTGTGTGTGTGTGTGTGTGAAAGATCTCAGGTCTAATTTCTATTCACACGTATTAAAATTTTTCCTATCTAACCTGAAAAATTTTTATCATTGAAGCTAGTGAAGAATTATCTGAATTAATTACTGTTTACCATTCAGTTTCAAAATTTGATAGGTTTTTTTGGCATAGCACTCTTTTGTCTCTGTTTTTCCATTCAGTAACAGCAAAGTAATTGCAAATATAATTTTTTACTTCTAAAATATTTTCTCACACATAGTGAATTCTCTGAAAGTAATTATTTTATTTCAACCAACAAAGAAAATAATTGGTCTGCTGTAAAATCAAATAATTATTAGTTATTCTCAGTCATTAAACTGAAAGATGATATCTTAAAGAGCCTAAACTATTCATTAGTACAGGAACAAAGATTTAAGTTTGCAATAAATGGTGACCTAAAATATTTCCTCAACCACTTGTTTATTTTTTAATTTTTTTTTTTCAATAATACATTTTCTTAATTTATTGGAGCATAATAATAATAAATCACTTAAGAGCATCAAGCGTTTATTTATACATGATATGATTTTACAACCTTCTGTTTGTTTGTTTTTTTAGTTTTTTAGTTTTATAGTTTGATTTTTAACTATATTATTTTCCATAACTTTACGCCTTAAATACAGGAGACAAGGAGGAAATAATATACTGTGTGGTCCATGAGGTCCATCAATAGTTGAGGTATGGTCAGAAAAGAGTTTAAAATAAAAGCCTTGAATGAAAAAATCATTATTGTTCTGCCTTGCCAGAATTATTAATTCTGGCATTAAATAATTAATGCTTGTGAATTTTTTTTATAGATGGATTTTATTCCTAACTCCTTTCTGACCGAACACCAACTACTGATTTACTATTCATTCGCTTCTTTAAATACTGAAATTGGTATTGTAAAGGATTGTTCACATATTATAAATGCTTATGTTGAGCTCAGCCTTATAAAAACACTATTTGACAGTATGCAAAGTATAGCTTAGTTTTTTCTTCCACGATAATGCTGATAGTTTCAAATATATTTTCACTATCCTTTAGGGTACTTTAAAATCACATTTATTAGTTCCTTTATTTATATTATATTTATATATGTTACTAAAATAGCGATACTTCAATTATACAAACAAGGAGGCAAGGGCCTAAGAAGGTATTACTAGTAAGGAATGTCATTTATTTAACAAACTTCTTACATATTAACTTTTGCAAGAAGTTAGTAAAAAAAATTAATATCCATTTGCACTATACCTTTATATTCCAGAGGCAAAAATAGAAAATTTCAATATTTTCAGTAGGCTTAGTTTGTAATATAAAACATAGATGCAAATTATCGTGCCTTATAAAGTTATTCCTATTTTTAATATTTCAAATTTTGAATTTTTTCCTATAACTTTTTTTTTTGGCACATAAAGTGTCAAGAATTTGGATGTTGGTTTCAGTAGTTCAATTTTCTGTGCTGAAGGGTTGAGACTACCATTACCTGACCTTCACTGTCCACTGATTCTAGAAGCTTTAGCTATAGCCCCTCTTTAGGTAAGACATCTGAGATGTAAAACATATAAATTTTTTTTTCTATAGAAAATTTTTAATTAAATAGTAAAGAATCACTGGTGTTTTTTGCTATGGATCTCATGCACAGCCATAAATCCTGGCCTAATTTTATCTGCCTAGAGAAATATAAATAATTCCGACTACTAATGTTTACAAGATATGACATTAGACATTTCCTTCAGCTATTTTTATTTTTAAAAGATAAAAAATATTTTAAAAGTAAACCTCATTAATTTTTTTCTTATATCTTTAATATGGGGCCAATTTTGTTAATATTTATTAGAGTCAATCTATTAGCTCTAAATTAGTTTTTTTTCCAATAGAAACTTTTTTCACATTATAATTGGATTGACATCTTTCTAGCACTAGGTACTAGAGTAATTAGCAAATATTGTTTGATTTCATCTGACCATTTTACATTTAGCATAAGCTTGTAAAAAATAACATTCAACTTCACAGTAATTTTTTCTAGTCTTACTTAATTCTTATTTTTTATACAGTCTTCTATACTAAAGTTTGTAATCAGGTGTTTGATTTCAACTCTAATTAAGGCTTACATTATGCAGGCACACATAAATAAAATAATACCCCATTATTTCGGTGTATTTATTTCACATACAGGCTAAATCATCACTCTGGATTGCTACTCGCAGAATCCTTAAGAGCCATGAAGCTTCTACCCCCTTGCACCCAGGAGAGGTTCCTGGGCTTCTTCTGACAAAGACAAGGCCGAAGCAAACATTTACTCCTCATTTAGATCCCTTAGACCAATCCAATACCATGGAGACTGAGGAGTCTCTGGACAGGCCATTACTTATGTCTTTACCACTCAAAGCGGTAACACATATAATCTCAGGTCAAGTATATAATCTCTCGTCTGCCTAAGTGCAAATCACCCGGATATGATTTAATCACTGGTCGAATTCTCCGTAATCTTCCTAAAAAGGCAATTATATTCCTTACCTACATCTATAATTGTATACTCTGAACAACACACATCCCACTCCTCTGGAAATATTCCGACATAATATTATTTCCCAAACCTGGAAAACCACCAGATAATCCTTCATCCTACCGTCCTATAAGTCTCCTTCCTTCACTTTCTAGGGTATTTGAAAAAATCTGTTAAAACGAATGATGACTTCCATTGAACCCTACAATATCCTCCCAAATCACCAGTTTGGCTTCCGATGTAAGCATTCTGCTGTCCAGCAGGTGTTTCGCGTCGTAGACTACATCTCCTCTTCCCTTGAGCGCAAAGAGTACTGCCCAGGAGCTTTTTTGGATATTTCCCAAGCATTTGATAGAATCTGGCACAGTGGTCTCTTCTTTAAACTGAAATCCATACTTCCTAATAACACTTACCTTATCCTCAAGTCTTACTTGTCCAACCGTTTCTTTAGGGTTTGGCAAGGATTAGATTACTCCGATTTCTACCAAGTGGAAGCGGGAGTTCCTCAAGGTAGTGCGCTTGGACCTATCCTATTCATCCTGTACACTGCTGACATCCCTACCCATCCAAGTACCCTCTTAGCTCTATTTGCAGACGACAAAGCTATCCTATCCTCCCATCCTGATCCCAAAACTGCTTCTAAAAACCTTCAAGATCACCTCGAAAAAATCAAACAATGGTGTGGCAAATGGAGAATAAAAATCAATGAAGCAAAATGAGTTCAAGTTAATTTCCAACTGAGGAATAAAGACTTCCTTGAAATTGTGAAATTTAACGATATTCCTTTACCACATTCAAATTCCGTTCGTTACCTTGACTAACGACTTACTTGGGGCGAACACACTAAAATTAAAAGACAAAAACTCAATCGACGATATGGATTTCTATACAGACTCATGAACAAGAACTTCAACCTTACGATTGAAAACAAACTGACGCTCTACAAAAACTGACGACCAATCTGGACTTACGGAGTAGAAATCTGGGGTGCCACCAAGCCATCCAACATCCAAAAAATCCAGTCCTTTCAATCCAAAACCCTCTGAATAATCACAAATGCTCACTATTACGTATCCAATTCCCCTTTTCACCCCGATTTTAATAGTCCTTTTGTTCAGGATATTTCTTACCGCTTCAGCCTCTTCCAAAGTAAACTGCCATTCCATCCTAATCCACTGGCACAGACCTTGTCTTCCAAATCCAACCCCTACAACCCTCCCCGTCAGCTCAAACGAAGATGGCCACGCGACCTCCTGGGGACATAGTCTGTAAATAATTAGAGAGTGGTGTCACTGGTCACCTCCTTTCCTCATGTGACTTTCATTAATGTCATTTATTTTCTATTATACATTGTTATCAAATTACAAAATGTTTTTACTTATTTTTAACATAACGTAATATATAAATAAAGGTTATATATAATATTAAAAAAATCTTTAAAAANATAACTTCTTTCCAATTAATATTTTTTATAAGTAATTATCATTGGTTTTGTGGATTGCCTAGTCGGCTTAGATCAACCAAGGATTATCAGTAGGATCCTCTAAGGCATTTTATTATTTTCATTCCCAAATATTTTTGTGCCCACATTCAGATTGGTGCTTGAAAAATAGTGTTTAGTTTATGGTAGCTTCTCAAACCATGTTGAACAGTTATAACAGCTTCTGCGTGACATCTTCAATTGTCATCAGCCGCAAAATCAGACAGGAATAGGAAAAAAGAGTTTTCTGTTTCCAGTTTGTGACCTGTAGTATTCCTTTCGCTAGAACTCAAAAGGCATATGGTTCATATTAAGTTTGGTAAAACTAGTTGGGGGGAAATACCCTCATTCAGTGTAATTCTTCAAGTTCTAAAATCTAAGATATGGAAGAATTCTAACTCAGCAAATTTCTTGCTAAAGAACTATTTGACTGTTAATATGATCAGTATAATTTTTAAAGTTCTATATTTTTTATTGATGTTTCTCAAACTTATTAATTTTACTTTCCAAAGTACCAAATTAGATATTTAAAAAATAGTAAATGGTATTATAGACTTTTCAATTTTGCATACATTCATTCAAATGAATATATAGTTCTTGTAATTTAATACATGGAAATGCATCTTTTATTAATGACAGTTGGTTTATGTAATAATGGATCAAACACTGTGATTAATAATTCATTACATATATGATGAAATGCCATTACAAGAAGGTCATTGCTCATTCTCAGTCAATCAACCAGTCTAAGTCTAACATATATAATAATTTCAAATGATTTAAAATTTATCTCATTCTGTTGGCTAACAGCAGTAGTTAATACAGTACAGTCAAAACTGTTAAATTTTAAAACCTTAAAGCCTATATAGAAAAACCTAAAAATAATAAATGAATAATTTGGTTAAAATTAATTAATTTAAATCAATACCATTCTTGACAGCCATTTCTAATATAAATAAATGAATTATCTATCATTATTGATCATTTAAAAATAAATTTAAATTAATTTTTTTTAATTCAAAGTAAATTCAAATTTTTAGATTCAGATCAGATTCAGTTATCAATTTTTGAATAAGTAGATAACACATTGGGGGATGGGGACTCTGAAACACTGAATAGCATTCTAGGTAGGGGTCTCTAAAATTAAATCACGAACCAATAACACACAAAGATGAGAATTATCTCCAATTTTTAAAAGTATCAATTTTAATACAGGTAAATAGGCAACAATAGTTCATTTAAGTATGTAAAACAACTTCAAGACTTATTGTGGCATGCAGAACAGTTAAATATAGACAGGTAATAAATTCAGGAGTGAAACTTTAAAGGGGTTCAGGACTTTTAGATACATATATCAAGTAATTATTAAATCTGATGAGCAAGCAAGATAAAGACAAACTTTTTACTGATATCGCCAGAGCTTTTATCTAGAATGGCACAGGGTGATGTCAAAAAGTATTTAGGTAATTTGAATATTAATAAGTGTCACTTTAGGTAATTTGAAGGGAATTGCCTAAAGTGACACTTATATAAACAACATTAAGATAGGTAAATAACAGTAGAAACTTCAGAAGAAAAAACTTCTTGTCATAGAGAAAAATGAGGACACAGAATCACATGAAACTCTCCTCAGATAAATCTGATAAACAGGAAGGCAGAGAGCTAAAATTTTGAAAAACAAGCTTGAAAAAGCAAGAGCAATAGACAGCTCTATTCTGAGTAAAAAGCATTCTCCACAGAATACAAACAATTGCAGCAGATACTTCATTACACGTTATACTTGAGTGCTAATAAGCACTCAAATAAAAGATACTACAACACTAAAGATTGTCTGCAATCAAAGAGGGGTATCCATCCCAGCCTGAGACCACACCCATTGAGCTAAAGATTTTTCCATATATGTTTAGAGTAGTGATTCTTTGATTGACTGAAGAGAAGTGATTCTTTTGAGTTAAAATTTCATGTTTGTGATTTAATATTAGCTCTTTGTAACCTGTGTAGATATATATGAAAAATGGCTTGTCTAGTGCCTTTATTATGTTGTAATAAAAGTAATAAAATGTCCAAAATATTATAATACATAATTCTCACATCATAAACCTTTCACATTCTACACTGGGTGATAATTGGATATGTTTCAGTTTTTACAAAGTCTCAGATAATTAACTATCTAATTTAATCATCTTTTACAATCATTAGTCTTCACTGTTAATTTATTCTTGTGGTAAAAAACCACATGTATATGCATTCGGTATAAACTACAATAAACAATAAAAGATCTTATAACAATTCTTACAAAACAACAAAACTTCACTAACATTTGACATTGTACTAAAATAAATATTACAAAGTGTGAAGGTCTATTGATCAAGGAATGATTGCACTTTCAAAAATATAAGAAATAAAGAAAGACAAAAGGATTCAAATAAATTAAAATACTTAATTCGCCCATACTTAAAAAATAAAGAAGAGAGAATGAAAAATGGTTAAATTTGTGCCAATTAATTATCTCTTGATGAGTTAAAGGACTGATTTAAGTTAAGGAATCAAAAGGAAAACTTAATTTGCTATATTAGCAATTTAATTCTACTCTTCCAACATTGGTCATGTTATAATTATTCATATTTAGAATATCTGTTGAAAATTTCTGAATTTTTAGCCATTACCTGCAGATGAATTGGTACTTTTTTCACAGGTGCACTCATTTCCTAAAAAATAAAAAACATATAAGTAAACAAATATAAACACACACATACAGGTATGATGAGATTTTTGCCTATTTCTCTGTTTTGAAAATGTAATATAATTAGTAGAATAAAACAATACATAAAAAAAATACTATTAACTTTAAGTATTCAACAGATTATATATAAATAACTGTTTTCCAAAAGAATTAAAAACTTTTAACTTCTTCAAGTCACATTTATAGAATATAGTTTACGCAATTTATTAAAAAGTCATTTTTGTGATAGAGTAAAGAAAATTCTTAAAGAAATAAGTTAACTTTTGGGCTTCAAAGAGAGGGAGGGAGAGTGAGATAAGATTAGCTTAATTCTTTATTGCCATAGGATGTACATCCTTTCTTTCTGACAATTTCATTTCTTTCTGATCAGCTCTTATGTATTTATAGAGAAGTTGTTGGCAGATGATATAGTTTACATATTAGGTTTATGTTTAAGTTTATCTACAGACATATCTGCTCATGTCTTAAGAAACTCAATGCATCTGATTTTGTCCCTAACAACAAGCAGACTTTATTAAAGGCCCCATCTAATGATGCATTAAATGGGCTTATTACCAATTTGCACAGTAAATGGCTTTCATGCTGAAACGGTAACAGCAGACACAAATGACTAGATTGAAGTAACTGGAGGTGTAGGTCAAATAAAGATGCTCATTAAGTAACTTTTTCTTTATTTTATTCTGTACTCTATTATTACTATTTGAAATGACTATGTATGAATTATATATTCAAAAATTAAATTAATCTGAACAAAATTAGACATAAAAAATAATTCTATAGTTAAATAAAAATTGAAAGCTAATGGAGTTCTGTAACTAATAAATAAATAAATAAATAACACAAAACCAAACCCGACGGCCTACACAACCACCAATAGATCGTAGAGGTCTTGTGGTACAGTAGAACTGTCTTATGTAGTCTTTGCTGGATTTCTATCACTTATTGTAAATCTCATATAAAAAACAACTTCATGTAGACCTGGCCTTAAAATTAAAAAAAAAATGTAAACTTAACTGAAAATATCTTACCTCATCAGCCCACCAGGTAACACAGGCATGCAAAGAATAATCACAACAAACTTTCCCATCGGCTATTTCTCTACGTTGTTCATAAGCTTCCAATAATGACTCACCATTTTCTGCAGCAACGAAATCCACTAAAAAAAAAAAAAAAAGTTTAATGCTATAACTACTAGATTCAAACAAATAAAACTAATCACAAACAACTCAAGAGTTAATACTTCAATTTATTAAAAATATTTCAGTTTATTGAAACTAAAGACACAAGAGCTCTATTTTATGAGAAAATTTTCCAATTGTTTTAAATTAATCTGTAGCTATAGCATTTGACCTTGTTGATAACAGTATTTGTTAAGCCAGTTATCGATTTAGGGCCAAAAAGGGATAGCTACCAACTTATCAACTATACCTATCAACCTATCAATATTCATTGCTAAACATATATATATAAAGGCTGCAATATATATAATAAATAAGAGTGAAGTGCACACACACAAAAGGAAAAAATTACAATGAATACAATTTTCGGGGAGACTTTTATTCATTGTATTTTTTTTCTTTTGTGAGCAAAAGCTTTCTTTTTGTTTTGTGTTCACTACACTCTTTCTTCCACCAAATTTATAATTCTAAATTTGATACATAAAATCAGTAATTGAAAGTAATTTTAAATATGTGTGTAGTTTAAAATCATTAACTAAAATTGTTTGGGATAATAATAGTGGTGCAGAAAATATTTCAATGCAGTTTTTGTTGTCAATTTTTATTTATGTTATTTTACAATTTGAGACCTAAGCTCCTGGATAATGTCTAATGTCGGGAAATCTCATTTCCATACTTGGCTCTGGTGGGTACATTGGCAATTAAACAGTAACCGAGGAAATGGAGGGTTTTTACGATGATAGTTTCAGGATTAGCCTCTGGATGAGATGACGGTCTCAACGATGTTGGGAGTTCTAATTGTAGTGTAGAATGGCATTTATTATTATTTTATTTTATTTTATTTTTTTAACATCATAATTGTAAACTCTACCTTTNGATAGTTTTGCTCCAATTTAGCAAACTAAAACATTTCATTTTTATGTATAAAATTAGGCAACAAATTATATTACTTTGAACTTCCATAAATAAATGATTAACTGCCAAATAATACCAAAGAAAAATTTACTCAATTTTTCCACATAGAAAAAAAAATTTCCAACCTTTTTCTGAAAGTTTAATTCAGTGAATCCTAAACAAACAGTCCACTTTCACAAATTGCAATATCAATTAAAATTTTTAGATAGAAACCTTAATTTGTATGCTCATTAAAAAATAAAAATTATTTTATGCAAATTCATCAGTACTTTTAGTTCTTTGAAAAATATATGGAAACCTTTATCTAGCAGGCATCTACCACTGTTCTATTATTTCGAAAAGAACCTACATTTTATAGTAAAAATCATTCATCCTGGCCACAGCCTAAGGAGCTTTATTAGAGCTCCCATAGAAAAGCCACATGTTCTCAGTATTACCCTAAAGGCCTTTGATGAACTAGATGATGCTGTTAAGTCCTTTACCACCATCCTTCAGCAATGCATATGGAAGGCTAATCTAAAACTTAAATTTAGACTAACCTCTCAATTAACAATATTAATAACTCTTTTGAGTCCCAAAAAAAACTTCCAGAATTGCTTAAAAAACTCATTATAGCAAAAAACCATTCTAGGGCATTTTTCCACAAATATAGATATGCCACAGACTTTAATCGTCTATGCCGAACCGAAAAAAAAAAATTAGGTGCTTTACTAAATGAGGCTTTTAACGCCTACATCTCTACCCTCTCTGCAAGAGAAAAATCCCTTTTTGGGGTGAATCTGTGAAAAGGGAAAAATTTACTCCTTATCTAGATCCTTTAAACCTATTCTGTGTCATGGAGACTGAGGAGTTTCTGGATACACCATTGTCTATGACCTCTCCACCCAAGACGAGATATAATATACTTTATTCTCGAAGGTAAAGTATATTATCGCAAAGCATTTAGACAGACGAGACTCTGTTTAAGTGTAAAGCACCCGGATACAATTTAATCACTGGACCAATCTCCCCAAGAAGGCAAGCAGTGTTCTTGACATATATTTATAACTCCGTATTCCAAACAGCTCACTTTCCACTCCTCTGGGAATATTCAGACATAATATTATTTCCCAAAACTGGAAAACCACCACATAACTCATCATCCTACTGTCCAATCAGTCTTAATCCTATACTTTACAATATAAGATCTTCGAAAAAATTCTATTAAAACCAATGATGCCTTCCATTGAATCCTTGAATATTGTTCCTAACCACCTATTTGGCTTCAGAAGTAAGCATTCTACTACTCAGCAGGTGTTTCGTAAGGCAGACTACATTCCCTCTTACCTCGAGCACAAGGAGACTACTCCTCCAGTGACAGTCAGGGAGCTTCTGTTGACGTTTCTCAGGCATTCAATCGAGTCTGGCATTGTGGTCTTTTGTTTAAGCTTCATTGCATACTTCCTAATTCTTAAGTAATATTATTCCAACCGTTTCTTTCAGGTCTGATCTGAGGTGATTGATGGTGTAAAATTCTGTTTGCTATTTTATCTTGACGAGCATACTCAAATTAAAAGTCAAGAATTTAACTGACAACCAATACAGTTTAATGAATATGAACTCAAAACTTACAATATATAACAAACTAACACTCAACAATACTTTAGACCAAGCTGGAAGTACAGTGCTCAAATCTGGGATGCCGCCAAGCCTTCACATATTCAAAAAATTCAATCCTTTCAATCGAAAATCCTCAGAATAACTGTAAAATATTATATCTCCAGCTCTTCCCTTCACTATGACACTTCAATATTTCTTCAGACTAAGACCTCATTTCCTACCCCTTCTTTCTTTTCCACAGCCAACGGACATATGAGCCAAACTTATTTACACAGGCCCTGTCCTCCCTACAACCCTACCAACCAACTCAAACTAAGAGGGCCTCGTGACCCCCTGGGAACATAGATTCTACTTTATTTGAGAGTACACTGGAAACTTTCTTTCCTCATGTGAAACTTATTTGTTAATTTTTCTTGTAATGTAATCAAATTATTAAATGTTATAATTAATAAAGTAATTAATAAATATGATGATGATAAAAGTAAAAGAGGATATTTGTAGTTCAATTCCTGTTGCAATGCATGGTCTCTTTGGAAAATATATCCTTATTAGTAAGCACAAATTCTGATGGCTTACTAGCACCCCTTAAACAATTTTAGAAACTTGAAGATTCTTAAGTTATACTCTCAGTGCCTAAAACATGGCTTATGATCAATTTTATGCTTCTATTACCTGTTGCAAGGGTTATTGCCTATCATAATATGTACAGGTTAGAATATAAAGGAATATAATAAGGTTGGGAATATGAAGGACTATAAAACTCAAAGCCATATGTGCAAAAGGAGAGTTTTTTGACTGTAGATATTATTATTAGATGATTTTAGTTGGGGTTCGGTCAAGGTAGATAAAAAAAAATACAAATTTAAAAAAGTGTATTTTTTTAAAGATTATCTGNTTATAATTTTTTATTTTTTTGGATCTACCTAGACCGAACCCCAACTAAAATCATCTAATAATCAAAGCCATATGGTTCATGTTTCCATTGTTCCTGACTCACCTAAATATTTCATTACTCATGAAGTAGTGTTCTGAAAAACTAGGGAATCCCTTGACCAAACTCATTCAGTCTTTGGACCCAGCTTTTGGTTCTCATTGACTATTAATTTAAATTCTTACATTTTGGTCTCAAACATCAAATCATAACTTCTTTCCAATTAATATTTTTTATAAGTAATTATCATTGGTTTTGTGGATTGCCTAGTCGGCTTAGATCAACCAAGGATTATCAGTAGGATCCTCTAAGGCATTTTATTATTTTCATTCCCAAATATTTTTGTGCCCACATTCAGATTGGTGCTTGAAAAATAGTGTTTAGTTTATGGTAGCTTCTCAAACCATGTTGAACAGTTATAACAGCTTCTGCGTGACATCTTCAATTGTCATCAGCCGCAAAATCAGACAGGAATAGGAAAAAAGAGTTTTCTGTTTCCAGTTTGTGACCTGTAGTATTCCTTTCGCTAGAACTCAAAAGGCATATGGTTCATATTAAGTTTGGTAAAACTAGTTGGGGGGAAATACCCTCATTCAGTGTAATTCTTCAAGTTCTAAAATCTAAGATATGGAAGAATTCTAACTCAGCAAATTTCTTGCTAAAGAACTATTTGACTGTTAATATGATCAGTATAATTTTTAAAGTTCTATATTTTTTATTGATGTTTCTCAAACTTATTAATTTTACTTTCCAAAGTACCAAATTAGATATTTAAAAAATAGTAAATGGTATTATAGACTTTTCAATTTTGCATACATTCATTCAAATGAATATATAGTTCTTGTAATTTAATACATGGAAATGCATCTTTTATTAATGACAGTTGGTTTATGTAATAATGGATCAAACACTGTGATTAATAATTCATTACATATATGATGAAATGCCATTACAAGAAGGTCATTGCTCATTCTCAGTCAATCAACCAGTCTAAGTCTAACATATATAATAATTTCAAATGATTTAAAATTTATCTCATTCTGTTGGCTAACAGCAGTAGTTAATACAGTACAGTCAAAACTGTTAAATTTTAAAACCTTAAAGCCTATATAGAAAAACCTAAAAATAATAAATGAATAATTTGGTTAAAATTAATTAATTTAAATCAATACCATTCTTGACAGCCATTTCTAATATAAATAAATGAATTATCTATCATTATTGATCATTTAAAAATAAATTTAAATTAATTTTTTTTAATTCAAAGTAAATTCAAATTTTTAGATTCAGATCAGATTCAGTTATCAATTTTTGAATAAGTAGATAACACATTGGGGGATGGGGACTCTGAAACACTGAATAGCATTCTAGGTAGGGGTCTCTAAAATTAAATCACGAACCAATAACACACAAAGATGAGAATTATCTCCAATTTTTAAAAGTATCAATTTTAATACAGGTAAATAGGCAACAATAGTTCATTTAAGTATGTAAAACAACTTCAAGACTTATTGTGGCATGCAGAACAGTTAAATATAGACAGGTAATAAATTCAGGAGTGAAACTTTAAAGGGGTTCAGGACTTTTAGATACATATATCAAGTAATTATTAAATCTGATGAGCAAGCAAGATAAAGACAAACTTTTTACTGATATCGCCAGAGCTTTTATCTAGAATGGCACAGGGTGATGTCAAAAAGTATTTAGGTAATTTGAATATTAATAAGTGTCACTTTAGGTAATTTGAAGGGAATTGCCTAAAGTGACACTTATATAAACAACATTAAGATAGGTAAATAACAGTAGAAACTTCAGAAGAAAAAACTTCTTGTCATAGAGAAAAATGAGGACACAGAATCACATGAAACTCTCCTCAGATAAATCTGATAAACAGGAAGGCAGAGAGCTAAAATTTTGAAAAACAAGCTTGAAAAAGCAAGAGCAATAGACAGCTCTATTCTGAGTAAAAAGCATTCTCCACAGAATACAAACAATTGCAGCAGATACTTCATTACACGTTATACTTGAGTGCTAATAAGCACTCAAATAAAAGATACTACAACACTAAAGATTGTCTGCAATCAAAGAGGGGTATCCATCCCAGCCTGAGACCACACCCATTGAGCTAAAGATTTTTCCATATATGTTTAGAGTAGTGATTCTTTGATTGACTGAAGAGAAGTGATTCTTTTGAGTTAAAATTTCATGTTTGTGATTTAATATTAGCTCTTTGTAACCTGTGTAGATATATATGAAAAATGGCTTGTCTAGTGCCTTTATTATGTTGTAATAAAAGTAATAAAATGTCCAAAATATTATAATACATAATTCTCACATCATAAACCTTTCACATTCTACACTGGGTGATAATTGGATATGTTTCAGTTTTTACAAAGTCTCAGATAATTAACTATCTAATTTAATCATCTTTTACAATCATTAGTCTTCACTGTTAATTTATTCTTGTGGTAAAAAACCACATGTATATGCATTCGGTATAAACTACAATAAACAATAAAAGATCTTATAACAATTCTTACAAAACAACAAAACTTCACTAACATTTGACATTGTACTAAAATAAATATTACAAAGTGTGAAGGTCTATTGATCAAGGAATGATTGCACTTTCAAAAATATAAGAAATAAAGAAAGACAAAAGGATTCAAATAAATTAAAATACTTAATTCGCCCATACTTAAAAAATAAAGAAGAGAGAATGAAAAATGGTTAAATTTGTGCCAATTAATTATCTCTTGATGAGTTAAAGGACTGATTTAAGTTAAGGAATCAAAAGGAAAACTTAATTTGCTATATTAGCAATTTAATTCTACTCTTCCAACATTGGTCATGTTATAATTATTCATATTTAGAATATCTGTTGAAAATTTCTGAATTTTTAGCCATTACCTGCAGATGAATTGGTACTTTTTTCACAGGTGCACTCATTTCCTAAAAAATAAAAAACATATAAGTAAACAAATATAAACACACACATATTTATAAATATAAATATGAATGACTATTGTAAGAAATCATTAATTGAGGGTGCCCATAATAAAGGGGTAAAATAACATTAAATAGAAGCATTAAATCCAAGGATGTCGGGACTCAGCCAAACCGTCTTTTAAGAGAGGTACATAATAAATGCCTATAAAGAGGGGCTATACTGAACTAAGAAATATATACAAATAAATAATGTTTATTGATATTATAAATAGATCGTGATGATCAGCATGTGATATGCTGAGCTCCTAAAGAACAGAGAAATGTTTTATATTGACTATCAACTCTAGTTGGTTCTCTGATTAAAATATGCTTTTGTAATGTGACTACACTCCCTCAACATTTCAATTTATTAAGTGTAGTTTGAAACAAAGTAATGTTTCTTGAAGTTCAGTAGTGATAAAAACTATTATTTGATGCACTGGCTGTTTTAATAGTGTAGTTCTCTGGATAGCAGCTTCAAAAGATAACAGGTGGGTAGGTGTATGTCTGCTCCTCAGTCATAGAATCTTTTCCCTTCAGTAATATTTCGTCTTGGACTTAAAGACTTTAATAAAGCACAGAACAAATATCCAGAATAGTCTATTTAATGGAATCCAAAAATCTAGTACAGGAATGGTACAATTAATGTTCTTATGTGCTGTTTTAAGTTGATAGTCATATGAATGAGACAGAATAAAGAGAGCTAAGGTTTACATTAATATACTAATTTTACAGAATATCATGCTCAAGTGGTGCAGAAATTGCTAATTCTGAATATTTTTCTTAATGCCATATCTATTATAGAATCATCCCGTCTATAACTTTTATACTAACAGCCGCTCTAAAAATTCCTAGACAATTTGCCATACCACTGTCTAAGGTTTCTCAGCCTCACTTATTAATATTTAGTCTGCATTTTCATTTCCTAAATTTTCAAGAAGTTATGTGAGGAGGCCTCGGAGTTAAGAGAACCTCTACTCTAACCTGTTAAGAGAACCTCTAACACTGCTGTTTGATCTCAGTATATTTAATTGTGGCTATCCTGCCTCTTGAAGGTTGGTCAGTAATTTATTATTTATAACCTTGTCAAAGGCCTATACATAATGAAGAAAACAAGCATACACATCTACATTCGTAACTAAACATCTTCATTCCAGAAACTCTATTGCAAATAGAACTTCATGAGTTTGAATCCATTCTTAAACCCAAATATGGTTTCACCAATTCATTCTTCTAATTCATGATATATATGCCCATGAATAATTTTTAGAAACATTTTGCAGACATGAATCGTCAGACTTATTGTCTAGAAGTCTTTACATGTTTTGATTAGTAGTAGAGAATTAGTTGGGGACCGGTCAAGGGTGGGACACAGCCTTGACCGAACCCTAACTAATTCTCAATTAATAATCTCAACGGTCAAAAACTCTCTATTTAATTTTTATATCTTTTACTTATAATTTATTTTGGTATTGTTTGTAAAACATAGATTTTGACTAATCTACAGGGATATTTTTTCATCTTGTAAATTAAAATTGCCATCAGAAGTCAAGCATATTGTCAGTAAAATGTTTTCAGACTTCTGCAGGTATTATATCTTGCCCAGTTTCTTTGCCATCCTAGTTTTTTTTTTAATTTTATTTTATTTATTTATTTATTTTGTTTTATACAAACCAAATTAAAGAGCGTTATATGCTTTAGTGAAATTTTCTTGAAGAATGTTCATATTTTATTGTATGAATCTATGTTAAATTTTTTTTGTATATATATAAAATGGATATGCCACTACCACCTGACAGAATTTCAAATTTACACGTGCAAAAACGATTGTATAAATTACAAAAATGGCTTCTGCTAGCATAGCCATCAACGAGATTGGGCTTCACCTCAAAGAAAACACACAGGCTAAAAAAAAAAATTAGCCATCCAATCTGGCAGATTGAATGAAAGTTGTTTGAAAATTCAATTTGGGCGCAATATAAATCATTCGAGGAGGCAGCTTGAAGCGGTTAATTAAATGTTGTGTTGTTTTGACACAATGGGTGGGGTATATATGAAGTTGAGTGGTAGATAGGGAGGGAGGGTCCAAGCATCATAAATGGTGGGGTTGCTCCATACGCTCGGCGGAGAATAAACAGGAGAGGTTGAGAGATGGAGGAGCGAGGGAAATTAGAGGTATAGAATAAAAATGTTTGAATATGAATAGAGAATGAGTATAGGGGTGTGTGTGGGGGGATTATTTGCTAACGTTTTGGCTTACATTGTAAGC
>KZ808007.1:57801-75962 GCA_000696205.2 Oncopeltus fasciatus
AAAAACTACTAATTATAGTAAAAACTGTATAATTTCTAGTAATAATTTATTACAGATATAAAACGAGTATATATTATGAAATAATAGGATATAACATTAATTTTATTTCTTACTAAAAGTATTGTAATTTAAATGAAAGCTCTAATAACAATAATAGATTACTTTTTGAAAGATATTTCTGCACAACTGAATGTTTTTTTAAAGAAGTTCTAAGTAATTGTTTTTGGTAGTTTTTGGCTGTCTACACTTCGGTTTCCCAATTTTCTTATCTCATTTATTTTTTTCAGGGCCTTTTTTGTTAGTTCTATTTATTTTGTAACATGTTTCTCAGATAAATAAAGTGTTAGGAATTTTGTATTACTCAGACTGCCATTCAATTGTGGTCAACTTTGTTGTTACTAGCTCTACGAAGCGACTGTAAATCTTCTTTGGTTTTATCGTTCAGGCTTAATTTTTATTAGTCAGGTTATTAGAGGTAGATATTCTTGTTTTAAAAAATCATTATGACTAAAGTTGTAGATATTTTAAAGATCACCAAGACCAGATTAAAATACGTAAGTAGTTATCTGCGATTTGACAATTAATTAGGCACACACTACCATAAAAACGCATTAGAGGATTTTTAGATAAATTTAGAAAGTTTAAAAGTAAGTGCGTTTTTGTGCATATTTATATATTTTCTAAATGGCTTTAAAAATAAATGATTGTTTTAAATTTGAAATAAATAGCATTTTATGTGTTATTTACAAAAAGAGGTCAAATTTCTGAACTTCAGAGAAATTAAAAGAATACCTAGCATTATGTAGACCAAATTGTTTTATTTTACTTTATTTTCTATTATAAATGTAATTTTCAATCTAGATACCTCTATTTGTTTAATTTTTTCTTTTATATACATTTAATGAGTAAACATTATCGTATGAATAACAATATATGGCAGAATGTTTTGATCTAGATGTGTTTTTTTTAAATGGTCTACTTTTCTATTTCATTTGTCAAAAGTTTTAGTGATTAAATGATTATTTTCTTCTGGGAGGAGGCATAACTTGATCTCCTGGAAGTTTCTGAAATACCTAACCTTAAAATAAAAAAAGTATATTTCCATGTTAATTGTTTTGAACACTAGTTTATTTAAATCTTATAGCAGTACCTACTTCTTTAAATTATCTTCTAAGATGTTCATAAATGTATGACAAGCTATAAAAAATCACCAATGCTTATCTTCCAGTAAAGATTTTTTCTTGGCTTCTACTTTTTAATTTTTCTCTTTTACCTTCACTCACTGTCTATCTCCCTTCTATAAGCAATGACAAATCAATCTCAATGTCCTGAATCCATTACATTTCCAGTCATCCAATTATTTTGTTGCTATTAACTATAACATGTTGCAATTCCTGTCCATTCATCAGCATATTTAAAATTTTTTCATAACTAGTTAGCCAGTAGCGGTGTAGCCATTGAACAGTGAACACCTTTACGTAACGCTGCCTATTTTCATCTTTATTTATTGAGTTGCTTAAAGACTTGTGTTATAATATTTTGTAGACTGATGCAGGCAAGTGTCAGTGTCATGTCTGCAAAATTCACAGAAATTCGCTTTTTTCAGTAAGTGAACACCGAACATTTTTATAAAGAGAGAGTGCTATCAGACAGCAGAACCAAACCTGTCCCACCCCTACTGATAGCTGAGTGCTGTAGGAGAGCTAGAAAGCTCCCTCTGCCTTGTCTTATCAGCAGGCCAGGAGCCCAGGGAAACAGCGTTTAGCTGTTAACTTGTAGGATCCCGGTTCGGGGCTCGCCCCAATTAATTTTTTTACCTCTATGTATGTTATGCCTTACTACCACTGAGTTATAGCCAGTGGAGGTAGGAAAGGTAAAAGCAGAGAAGCAACTATGACTCCTCCCAAGGATAAGAGGCATCACTCCGCCAATAGCACTCCAACTGAGAGGCCACAAAACTAACTACCAGCACCTCTCAAATAGTAAATTCAAAACCACCGGTCATTATTACTGAACAGATAAATAATGAGTAAAATGAGACCACATCACGGTTCACATCCCAGAACTTGCTCCAGACTCTTCAAAACATTACAGGAGAGGGGTTGGATGCTGAAATCACCTCCTAATGTTTAGCCCGACCCCCCCCCCCCCCCCCAATCTTTGTGAGAAACATTCAAAGGGACAAATCCCTTTGGACTGCCACTTGCAGAACTCTAATACATTATGTGCCTTCCATCCCCTTGCGTCGAGGTGATGGTTTCTGGGCCTCTTGTGACCACGACAAGACCCAAATGTCTGCTCAGCAGCTCAAGCAAACCTTCACTCCTCATCCATATCCTGATAATTTGTCCAATAGCACAGAGGTTGAGGTTTCGCTGGACACCATTACCAATGTTCTTGCCAATTAAGGTAGTAACCCCTTCTGAGGACATGTACATTATTAATCGTCTACCTAAACACAAAGCACCCAACTATGACCTTATCACCTAATACTTTAATTTAAAATTTTCAGGGATATTTCTCACCCTTCGTCAGTGAGGAGTGAAGAGAGACTCTAATAGTGATTGAGTACTCATTGTATTTTTTTCTTTTTGTTTGTTCACTACACTCTTTCTCCCACCTGTTCTTATTTACTATAAATACAGACATACGTACAACACACACACACAGGCTTGGAAATTAGAGAATTAAAAAAATATAATAACTTAAAAGGTTGAAAATAATAAGATATAAAAGAAAAAGAGATATAAGCCTGCTACAATTTTGATGTTTCAGTGTTATATAGCCTGCTAATGGAAATTCAACTGTTTATAAAACCAGTGCTTAATTGATGTTTTCCAAGCTTGAAAGTATTGCTTAACTGTTAAATTTACATTGGTTTATGGAACATGTTCCATTTTCAGCAATCTTTGTGCTTCTTATTTTAATTATTATTAATAGAAGCTATGTTTTTTTCTAAATTATGAGAGAGAAGGTGTTTGAAGCAGCTAACTCATCCAGTCTATCTTTGACAACTAGCTGTTTATTAATTTATCAATGAGAACAGTATCACAATTTATATAATTAAGATTAAAAACTTAACAGATGAGTCAATTATTATTTTATAAGGCATTTGTATTTTGATAAATAAAGCAAAGTATTCTCTTTCTTTTTAATATTATTTACATAAATTATAATATCATAACACTTCTCTCCATATTCACTGCTTTTAAACCTTAATTTTTTCCCTTACAGAACATTTCTATTATAAGTTTTCTTTTATTCATGGCAGGGATACGTTTTGACAGACAATTCTTTGAACATAGAGTAATCATGAAAATAATTAGGAGAACGTACATGCTTTTTTGTGCATAATGCTTTATCATTTACTGGTATATTTCTAGCAAATGGGTAGTAGGAAATTAAAGTTTATTAGTTGCGTTTATGTTTAGTGATGATTATTGTTATAATTGTAGTTGGGTTGACTGTGTCAGTGATAGTGTCTATCACTTTGAATCACATAGTGGAGTTCAGAGATGGTCCCTCTTCTGCCCCCCTCCCCACTTGTTGGCTTGTAGTTTCTTAGAAGTCACCCCCCCCCCCCTCTGGGTTCAGCCCACTCTACTCTCCACAGATTCTGTGGCACACTGAGTTATTCAAGCAATTTTAATTAACAATGGAACTCATAGTGCCTAACTTCTACATATTTATGAAGATATAACTGAGCTGACAGGTAACCAAGTGCTACTTCCATAGCTTTGAGCAAGTACCCTAAGTGGCAATAGGCCCAGTGAGTTAGTAAACAAAGATGTACTAGCCCATTGAACTTTCAATAAAGAAGTACTTGTATAATTCTTGATATAATGACATCATTAATATCTAACTGCTACATAGTCAATTGACACCTTTTTCTGTGCTACAAATGGCTGTATTGAGTGAACCTATCCTCTGCAATACTTCATTTTTTATTAGTATTACAATGTTTGAAAATTACAAAATTGTAAACAAACTTCCATCTTTATTCCCAGTAAGGTCGTGATTCTCCAAAGTTTAACTTTCACAATTTTGATTTACTTATTTTTAGAGACACTGCAAATAACAACTGCACCTTTTCTTGATAATTTACTCTGAATGTTATATTACCACTTCATTTTGAAGAGGATATTAGAAATAAAAATATTACTATATTAAAAAATTATTTATTTATNAAAATTATTTATTTATTAAAGTTATATAACTTAGATAAAATATATTACTGATAGAATCTTCTGAGATTCTCTCAGCGACTATATCTTTTTTTATTCTCTAGACATATTAAAATAAACAAAAATTGGAAGTATTACACTGTATAAACATATCAAATACAATTCCAATAAACATATAAATCAATAATTATTTGAAATTATAAATATTTATATACACACACATATTCCTTTTCAAAAAAGACTGTTTGGTTTAGTTACCCTAATTTTATTTTTTTTTTCAGAGCCAAAACCTAACAATATTCCATTCTTAAATTTAGTTAAAATTGGTGTATTTAAAATTTAAAAAATCAATATTTATGTGTAATGTAACAACTATATATAAACCATAATACATATCATTAGAATTAATTAAATATCAATTTAAAAAAAGTTTTGTTTGCCAATTCAATTTCCTTCATTACTGTTTCTGGCAAGAACTATAAAAAGTTGGATGTTCCAATGTTTTTCTTGTCATTAATTTCAGTTAGGAACTTGCTTTATTTTAAGGTGTACAGCCTTGAAGAAGTGTGAAGTAGTAGACAATAATTGGTGGGTAAATAAGGGTTTAACTATTGTCCTCAATGCTGCCGTATTAAATGTCTCTTTGTTTAATTTAGACAAACTTTCTAAAATATCGGTATTTTTTAGAATTAAGGGACGAAACTTCAATCAAAATTTTATTAGCCAGAGTTAAATAGAAATTATTTTAATACATGGCTCTGTAAAAGTAGGTATTTTAGTCATTCCAATTCTTTGACTTTATTCATTTATTTATGAACTAACCTCCACAGATCAGTAAAATTATAAAATAATGAATACTTGGAACCCACATACTAGAACATATTTTTAAAAAAAGTTTAGTTCATGTAGTAAAATCACCCGTTATAGGTGAATTTTAGAATCCTCCATGAATCCCATTTTCATTAATCCCACTTACATACATATTTATGATCTATCTTGCTTACAAACATGTTTTTATATTGTAGGTACCTATAAGATTTTGCAGTAATCCTGCTTCACAAACTCCTTCAGCCACCACTAAATCTGTTGAATTGAATGTGCCAGGGCTAAGCACAAAAGTGTTGAATGTTTCTTCATCAGGTATAAATAAACTTTTTTTAATAAATACTTTTTCATTGCTTAAAGTTAAAAGTTGATCTTTATGATTTATTTATATTAATGCTATTAATTTAATTCTTTTCATTTGTTTACATACAAAATGTTTTATACAAGGTATAAAGGTGGCATATTGAGATGTCAAAACTAAAGTAATACACTTTTTAATTATTTTTCATCTTGTAATTAACTAATTGATATTAATTAATCAGAATGACACAGGATGTCAAATGTCAGTGTACACTAATAACTTAATAAA
The DNA here is from genome assembly GCA_000696205.2 of Oncopeltus fasciatus. Lineage (NCBI taxonomy): Eukaryota > Metazoa > Arthropoda > Insecta > Hemiptera > Lygaeidae > Oncopeltus > Oncopeltus fasciatus. The sequence goes on from KZ808007.1 coordinate 63,400, forward strand.
ATATAGAATAAATAATATTGAATCACAGTCCATTTCATTGAAGAAGCCGCTAATGTACATCAAATCCATTGTTTTTATTTTGAGTTATACTTAACTATTTTTGAGTTATAGTCATGGATATATGCTTGAAGTGGCTAAATATCATTTATGTCATAAAGCCAATTAAAATAAAAGAAAGAAGATATATTTCAAGCTCCCATTCCTTCATTATGTGTGCATGTATGTATGTAAACTATTTTTGACTGACCTATGACCCCTACTTAAGTTTGTATTATTTCTAAATTATCTGGAGGATCACTGGAAAATTTATTTAGCATAAGGTAGTTTAAATTCAATATTATAAGTATTTCTTCATACCTCTTGGAGAATTTTGAGAGGCTATATGACAAAATTTCCTACTTATGCAACCTACTGTATCTTTTTTTTGTCATTAATGTAATTGCACACATGGTTCTCATTCTCTTAGTGCATTATGCTGAATTTTTTTCAAATAGGGTTAGTTTTTAGTATTGTATTGACCTACAAATTCTTTTTTTCTTTTTATATTATACATATATTTATTTATATTCTTCTATAGTATTATTTTTTCAGCTGTTGGTCCTGGAGCATCAAAGCTCTCTGAATACAAAAATCCTGAATATTTCTGCTATGACAAAACATCCTATTTTGAAGCTGAACTAGAAATGTTGAAATATAGATTGCCTCAACCATCAAGCCTAAGAAATTAATTTTACTCTGGGATTTGTAATAGTGCAGAATTTTCAATGCTACTTATTTTGGAGTATAAATTATTTTAAATTGTAATTAGTTAATATATAAAAACTATGAATTATATTTGTATTTTATTTTACTTCAGTAAATCATTATTGTCTCATTATTTTATTTCATTTATTTATTTATTTTTTTTGGTGTTAGCCTCCCTTTCAACCACTTAGGTTCATAGAGGGAGGGGTTATCTACAGGTTGCCACCCAATTCTAAACACCCATGGCTCAGTACAAGCTTTTATTTATTGATAAAAGCTTATCCTGGGTGTGATTTGAACCCGTAACACCAGGATTACAAGACCCCAACAGATCCCATGAGCTACACTGGTACCCTTCTATTTCACTATTTTCATTCTTAATTTGAATAAAACAGTGTCATTTTGTAAAACAATGAAGAACCACAGTATTTTATTTTTAATATTCAAGTATTATAAAATAAAACCATAATTGTTAATAAAATTATTTTCAATTTTTCTCCTCTATTAAAACTAGATTTTTTAATAATTTATTGAAATTAAAATTTTTGGAAGCCCACCATAATGTATATTTTCTAATATTAGAGTCTGCCTCTAGGCTGTGGCCTAGCTGCCTTAAATTATTTTCATGTTTGTCTGCCTTTCAATCTTAAAATAACCTCTGAGCATATTCAGACTATTTTCCATATTTGAATTTACAAAAAGTTATATAATACTATACTATATGAAATTCTAGCAACAGTTAAGACAAGTAAAAGGGTAAAATGGATACATGACAGTACGATGTGAAGAGCCTCTTTAAGTAGAATATTAATCTTTTATGCTTCCTCCAACTATTATACACAAGATAATAGGTGTTTGTTGCCTTCTGTATGAGGAAGGCCCTGTGAAATTAGGCCAATCCTACATTGGTGTCTTATTATCTCATTGTTTCTAAGAATACCAGTTTCAGCCCAATCATCAGTTAAAAATGTAAAACATCTAGTCATAAAGGATTGCATAACTCAAGGTCAAATGACAACTGCATCTACTGTCCTTGACATTTCCAAATATTTTATTCTTTATTGTGATAGTTTTAATATCTGGTGAATTTGACAAAATTCAATTGAATATTCTTTGAATGATGTCCTGTATTCTGGTCCTAAGTTTCTAACAATAATATCTAATATCATTACTTTATTTAGGAAACTTTACTGTGTATTAATTGTGACATATGTCTCATATTTCACTAAACAATTTGGCTTGACTCCTGTGAGTTTTGGTCTTCCAATACATTTTATTGAGTGAAGACCAATATTTTTCTCTTCAAACATATCTAATAAAAATTCGCTCATATTGACTTTTGCTCTTAATTTGGCCATTGAAACCCTGCTAAACTAGCCTTGGATAAAAGACTTGGCCACACTTTCTCTTCTGAAGTACGTAAGCATAATATTTTTTTGAACATTATCCCCAGAACTGACAAGATTTAGGAAGGCACGATCCCTTCAGAACTAATTTATCCTTTTTTTTTTCTTCTTTTTTTTTGGATGGTAATAGCACAATATTACTTGATAGACAATTGCATCTGATAGTTGCTTCCTCAGATTCAGTGTTTGTCTCGTAATATACTCCTATTTTCCCATCAATACCTATTTTAAATCTGTTTCAAACTTAGTTTTCTCCCTAGGATACACGATCTTTGTCATGCCTCTATTCTAAGATTATTTATTCATAATGTCCATTTTTGTCGATAAGGTTTTTGGAAGCTGTCTTTATCTATTTAGTAAAACTGTCTTGAAGGTCAATTCTACTTGGATATTGACATTTTCCTAATTATAATTATAGTATTGATTTTTTTTTTAAGGAAGTATAATTAATAATTATATTTTTCTTCTTTAATGAATGTAAGGAGTTTTTCATGTATAGGTTGGTAGTATGCATGTGTGGAAACATTGAGGTTTTGTAGAGTATTTTTTTGGTGTGCATTTTTATTTATTTATTTTTTTGGGTGTGGCTGAGGTAAAGAGTTCACTCTACAAATAGAGTTCACCATTAGTCATTTGATTATACTTATAGCAATAATATAATTTATTTTAAAAGCAAAACTTGGCTAAAGTTGAAGTTATAACAAACTCTCTTCATTAATTCCCAATACTTTACATTAATCATTAATGTATATGATACAGTTTAATTATTTCTCATTTTATTTCATAAATACAAAACAATAAAAAATAGATAGATTAATAAAAATCATACACTATCTTACAATATTTTGAAATATATTCTTGTAATCTTACCAAACTATAGTTTTAAGTCAAAATAATCAAGACTTAGTCTTCCCTAAAATTCTTTATCATCCCTCAAATGACTAATGGGTCATATTCAGGAGGTACAAATGATTTTGTGTGTGTGTGTATGTATATATATATATATATGTGTGTGTNTATACATACATACATACATACATACATATATATATACATACATACATACATACATACATACATACCTACGTGTGTGACTTAATTGACGCCCGAACCTAAGGGCTAGCAATGTTAGAGATTGTTGCCGTTCAAAACAGGTGCACTCTGGGAGAACTGAGGAAATTTCATATTTTGATTCAAAAACTTGGGAGTTACCTACAACAGAGATATCTTTAAACCTACCTTCCTTATGTCACTCGAGAGAATGAGATAGACAACATTAAGTACATTTAAGTTAATGATTTTATTTTAATTTAGTAATACTTTTTATGTTTGAAAAACTTACTGATAGACTTAACCAAAAGAGATCCATTGCCTAAATTACTTCATACTCTTTGATTAAAGAAGATTAAGATCATATTCTCACATATGATGCTAATCTAAAAAACCTAATTTACTTCTGGACATTAGAACCTGGAGATGGTGGTAGAAGAGATCGAGTCTTACTGGGGAGGAGGGTCTCTGTTCTTCAACTTAACCCCTCCCCAGCATAAATTCAGTTGGCCAGCCCCGGGCCTTAACAATCCCCTCCCCCACTTTCAAAGATGGGCGTAAAACATAGTGCAGGAATATAAAAAATCAATAAACTACAGAAAATTCCCATAGCAAATGTTTCAATAGTTTTATTATTATTAATTGGGCATCATAAAAAAAATACTATTTACAGTAGTGTACCCTTTTGTGCTTTTGATTTCATAAATATTTATGGAACGTTAATGGAATTACAACGCACAGGAATTATTTCAATTCTTGTTATCAGGGTATTTATGCTTTAAAGAAGTTTTTTGTCAGTCAATTAAGATATTTTGCCACAATTATTTCAGTAGAAAAATAGTGGCTTGATGTGACGTAAAGGATCTAATAAGAGAGTATACACCCTGCTAGAGCATTGCACTGAACACCCCAATCCAGACAGATACGATTAGTTTACAAACCTTTACCATTCACAGGTTACTTGATTTACCTTCCATTAGGTCGACCTGTCACTTTAGATGAGTTAAAGGATCTCTATGAACAGCTTCTTCAGCAATTAGCCCTGTTAGGATATAATGATCCATAAAAGGAACTATGAAGTTCAGTATCTGCTGACTTATGAATTAGAGAAAAAAAATGACACACAATATCAATCACATGAGGAGAGAAGGTGACCAATGACACCACTCTCAAATTATTTACAGATTATGTCCCCAGGAGGTCACGGGGCCATCTTCGTTTTAGTCGTCGGGGTGGATCATCGGGGTTGGAGTCCGATGACAGAGACTGGGCATATGGATCAGGGTGAAATTGGAGTTTACAGTGGAGGAGCTTGAAGCGAGTGGAGATGAAGTCTTGGACGAATGGGATATTATAATCTTGATGTAGGGTAGAGTTCGAGACGTAGTATGGAGCATTTGCAATAACTCTTAGGATTTTGGATTGGAAGGATTTAATATGTTCGATGTTGGAAGGCTTAGCGGCAAATGTGCAGAGTTCTGCACCGTACGTTCAGATCGGTCGTATTAGTGTTTTATAGAGAGTCAGTTTATTCTCTGTTGTGAGCTGTGAACGCCTGTTTATAAGTCTGTATAAGAGTCTGTAGCGTCTGTTGAGTTCTTGTCGTTTGATTTTTATATGTTGGCTCCAATTAAGTCGTGAGTCAAGGTGGAACCCAAGGTAACGGACTGAATCAAGGAGGGGTATAGGGATATTATTAAATGTGACATTATAGGGGGAATTTTTTCTTAGTTGAAAATTTACCTGTATGCATTTGGACAGATTTATCTTAATTCTCCATTTGCTACACCAGTGCTGAATGGCATCTAAATGGTTTTGTAGAATATTGGAAGCGGTTTTAGAATCAGGATGGGAAGTGAGGATCGCTATGTCATCTGCAAATAGGGCCAGTAGGGTATTAGGATGGGTGGGGATGTCCGCAGTGTAAAGGGTAAAAAGGATAGGTCCAAGCACACTGCCCTGTGGAACGCCCGCTTTCACAGGGAAGTATTCGGAGTAATCTGATCCTTGCCGGACCCTAATGTAAAGGTTAGAGAGATAAGATTTAAGGATTAGATAGATGGTACTTGGGAATATGGACTTGAGCTTATATAATAGTCCAGAATGCCATACTCGGTCAAATGCTTGAGTGGCGTCCAAGAATGCACCAGGACAGAATTCTTTTCGCTCAAGGGAAGAGGAAATGTAGTCTACAACGCGAAACACCTGCTGGACTGTAGAATACTGGGAACGGAAGCCAAACTGATGATTGGGAAGGATATTTGAGGAATTTATGATAGGCATCATTCGTTTTAGAAGAACTTTCTCAAATACCTTGGACATTAAAGGAAGAAGGCTGATTGGTCGATAGGATGATGTATTGTGAGCAGGTTTACCTGGTTTGGGAAACAGGATTATTTCAGAGAATTTCCAGAGAAGTGGAAAGTGGGTGGTTCGAAGGACACTATTATAGAGGTATGTCAGGAAAATGATTGCTTTTTGGGGTAGGTTTCGAAGTATTAATCCGGTGATTAAATCATAGCCGGGTGCTTTGCGTTTAGGCAGATGGTTAATAATATACTTGACCTCAGATGGTGTTACTGCCCTAAACGGCAAGGACATTGGTAATGGTGTGTCCAGTGACTCCTCAACCTCTGCATTATTGGACAAACTGTTAGGATCTGGATGAGGAGTAATAAACAAAATAAGGAAGCCAATAGTAGTAAATAAGGGTTCAATGAATCCTTTAAATATGTACTTCTTGCTCTCAGGGTTCTTTGAAAACTCGTAAAGCCTCCTTTCCGGGGTCAGATAATGTTTGCTTAGGGATAATAAAAGTTATAACTAAAAATTTATGAATTATATTTATTCTAAACAGGGTTTTACCAACAAAAAGTTATTACTATACTAATTCTTTAGAAGAACAAAACCTCTAATCAAATTTTCAGCCTAAGACCAGTTTCTTGCACCTTACCTCTTTGCAAATCATCTGAGAAGTTAGTATTTCATATTGTACATTGAAAATATATGAATTTTTCGTGGCAACCTTGGTTTATAAGAGGCAGAAGTAACAAACTGTTTCAACAAGAGTTCAACTCTTGTTGAACCAGTAAGGACTAAACTAGTAAAGGCCTTAGCAACCAAGAAAAAATCATAGCCTTTATAAATCTTCAGCATAATTTTAATAATAATTTTACTTTAGACAAATAATAAATAGCTAATAATATTAGCTCCTTAGAATATGGACGATATATTCGTCATTCTAGGGGGTTTGACTCGTAGGGAGCTAGAGATTATCGAGCTTCCTTAGTGGTGTAGAGGTAGCATGCCCACCTGGCAAATGGGAGACCTGGGTTTCGATTCCCGACTGAGGTAGTAAGATATATTTTTTTTTTTTCTGGATTCCTTTACGATTGCTATACGAAATAGAATAGTTATTATGCCACCTAAATTCCTACAAACAAAAAAAGTCTAAGTATTAAATTTTAAACAGTTTTTAATTGTTTTGTCAAATCAATTAACTTCTTTATTTTTCTTTTTAATTAGTTTAATTATAGTTAAATATATTAATTATAATCTTAGTCATGGTAAATTCCAAAAACATAAGCAGTTGCAATTAAGTCAAATTTGTTGTAATTGAAAACTACATAGTGATCTCTAACAGGGTCCCAAAGAAATGAGCATATTGACAGCACTCCTTGAAGATTTTTTTGGACAATTTCTACTGCACAAATTATTTTGTACCTGAAATTGATAAGACAATATGGATCTTATTATATAATTAAAACATTTAGCAAATTATGTATTTTTATCTAAAGATTTAATTGCAAATTTTACAAATAAATAAATGTATATTTGTAGAAATAAAAACTGAAGTAAATAATGTCATTTTGTATTGATCACAATATTGTTTTACTATCTCACCTGTCATAGTTAAGAGCTTTCACTTTAGAACGGATTTGAGCTGCCAGTTCGCAGCAGAGCTGAGGACAATCTTGTGAATTGTAGTAAAATTGGCTTACGCCTTGTGTTAATATATCTTCTAAAAGTTTGTATACTTGGGTTGACTTAAAAGGATTTTTGGGCTCTAGTTTATGTTTTGTTTTTATCTTTACCTAAACAAATAAAAAAATAAGCATTAATATGCAATGGAATAAACTATAAATAGAACTGGTTCCAGTAAAAATATAAAACATAGAACTAAGTGAAGTTTTCTTTAAGCAAGTAAATTCACAAATTCGAGACATGAAATGAAAAAAAGTCAATTTATTAATAACAACATGAGGTTACATGCGCACTTATTTTAAACCTATGGATGTTAGATTGGATTCAATGTATGCGTCGAGTTTTACTTTTATCAACACAAGCATATGCCTATTATCAACATAGTTTAAGGTGCCCTAGTCAATCGTCGACAAGACATCAAGAAATCCAAAAAGGCTTAGGTAAGCAGTCTTGTTCCTGATTTTGCAGACCTGTACATGGGTCACATCTGATACAACTTACCTCTTGTGCAAAGGATTTGTCATCAGGATTCGTAGGCTTGTAAGCCTTTCTAAAGCAGAGGGCTACTTCATCACCCTACTTTACGAGGGCTTCTAAACCTACTTTTTTCCTTTGTGTTACTTTCTTAATGATATGTTTTTCATTCGTTGTTGTTCCTTGTTTTATACTCCTAAGAATAATTGCATTAACAATAAAACATTACCATTTTTATGTTCTTTTCCTTTTACCTAAAGAAAAAAGAAAAAAAATGGTAAAAATAAACTTCCCACCTTCTGTTTTATTAGATTTTGTTTTAATACTAATAATAAGTAAGATAAAGATGATTATTCAATTTGGTTTTCATCTACCCCCTCCCCCCATTCATCTAATTTAAGCCAATAAATGATACATTCGACAGCTTTCTAGAAAGCCTAAAAACCGAATTTGGTACTGAATGTCGATGAGCTGACTCTTGCATCACCAAGACCGAGGAGTGAATCTACCATACCATGTGATATTGAAAAGAAAAAACAAAAAAGTGCAAGACAGCGGGAAGGAAAAGAGAGCTCACCTGACTTTTGATTTTGACCTCACCATTGTCTGATAGTGACCTAAGTAAGATGGCTTCTACTGAGGGAAAAACGGAAATGAGAACTATCAAAGTAGGCTTGTCATGGGTGATTGGCGAAGTATAAAGAGATTCAATATGAAAATATCAGTGTCAGAAACCAACTCGCTTAACACAACCTAAAGAGGCACAAAATTGATACACAAATTAGGACTTTTAAACAATTAATGTGAGGGAACAGAATAAAAAATCTATCTTTCCCAGCCAGGACTCGAACCTGGATCTCCTGCTTTCCGAGTCAGTATGCTACCACTTGCACCACCGGGACTAGCCAGATAACCTATTAAATTCCCAACACACTAGCGAGAGTCTAACCTACGAGAAAGACGAATATATCGTCTTATGCTCGAAGGAGCTGACATTGTCTAGCTATTTATCGACTCTTGTTATTTAATTTTTTTATTTTCATTTATAAATATTAATGTAGTTGTGGTGTATTATCCCTTGTAAATTTAAAACAATTAATGCGAGGGAATAGAATAAAAAATCTATATGTCCTAGCTAGGACTCGAACCTGGATCTCCTGCTTACCGGGCAAGTATGCTACCACTTGCACCACCGGGACTAGCCAGATAACTTATTAAATTCCCAACACACTAGTGAGAGTCTAACCTACGAGAAAGACGAATATATCGTCTTATGCTCGAAGGAGCCCGTCTTATTCTATTTCCTTGCTTAATTGTTAAAAATTTACATGGGATAATACACCACAACTGAATTAATATTTATAAATGAAAATAAAAAAAATAAATAACGAGAGTTGATAAATAGCTAGACAATGTCAGCTCCTTCGAGCATAAGTCCGATATATTTGTCTTTCTCATAGGTTAGACTCTCGCTAGTGTGTTGGGAATAAAATAAATTATCTGGCTAGTCCCGGTGGTGCAAGTGGTAGCATACTGGCCCGGAAAGCAGGAGATCCAGGTTCGAGTACTGGCTGGGACAGATAGATTTTTTATTCTATTCCCCCACATTAATTGTTTTAAATTTGCGTGGGATAATACACCACAACTAAATTAATATTTACAAATTATCTCAGCTAATTCTGACTATCTCAGCTATTCTACTCCTGTGAGTAGCTGTAAAATTACAGTCATACCCATTGGTTACCTTTCGGTGAACTTAGATACTAAATTAATATTAGAGCTTGCTGAACACCAAGTTTCATAGGTGGCTGAGCTGGTTCCAGATAGTATATCCTGCCACCAATTCACGAGCTCAAGAATGCCCTGAACCAAGCGAAGAGGATCACCCCCCCCCTTTCCATCAGGCTTCAGGAACTAGAGATAAAAGGTGCCAGAGAAACTATAGAGAGTTATGTAGTAATAATCCAACATGATTTCACTGCTATAGACCGACCTTCATAATTCTCTCGTTACAGCAGATATAATTGATCTCTATATTCTAACCTACTCAATTCCTAAAAGCCAAGCAGAGCGCCTTTATCAAGATAAATAAATCAAATACTAAAAAATCTTAGTCAGCAAATTTGGAAATACTCATTCTAATGAAATGTAGAAAATATGGCTTTTTTTAAATAACAAAACAAAAACAGCTCCTAAAAACCTCACTTTCTTTGGTCACTTTTCTTACGTTCTTGAGAGATTTAAGGTGAGCTTCTTAAGCACTCTTTTAATAAAATACTAAGTTATTTGGTCCACAACAATGAGTTTTATCAAAAAATTGGAATTTGCTTCTAAGGCATTAAGTTATTCTTTTAAAATGAGCCTGGGGTACAGAAGATATTGACAAGCAGGTAAACAGTATTACTAAATTCTGAAATACTACTACCAATTGCTCCAAGATGTGACAACTACCTTAGTCGAGTACTGCTCTAGCTAAGTGGTTGCTTCTATAATCAGGGATGAAGACAAGAACGGCACCAAAAATTGAGGCAGAATTTCGCGGAAGGAATAACCAAACCTGTTCAATGAAGCAGGGTTTACCTTGGCAGAGTGAAGAAAAGGCAGGTTGCTCTGAAGGCTGATTTTGATTTGGAATTATAATCAGTTGATTTGATCCGACTTTGGAGGGCTGCTCTCCATACATTAGTATGGGGTAATGTCAATTTGGGAACAGTTTAAGCACAAATTATATTGTCACAAGTGGTGTTCTCAATGCAGGCAATTGTGCTGCGGAAACTCACAGGTACCAAGAGTGAGTTGAGCTTGGTACCTTGTAAAACCATATTGTAAAAGAGTCTGAAAAAAATGGTAGGCAATGGAATTGAATTAAAATTTTGACAAAATGTATATTGTGATAGAGAAGGAAGCTAGATTTCAAACTAAAATTGGAGGGCTGCTTCTACATGAAGATAGCGATGTTCTGCCACAAAACATCAGCGTCAAGCTTACACTGCCAAACAAAATCTAAATCATCTACGAAGGACAAAATGTGAGAAGATTGAGAGAACTCAAATTGCCTATGTAATTCTTAAAGTCCCATAATGGAAGCATAGATAGAAAAGCCTCCATGAGGCCGGTGAATGATCCAAGCTGTCAGCTATGTAAAATAGGAATATGTTCAACCACTGATCATCCTTGATTTCAGGTCGCAGTTAACAATTTTGTTTATCAATAATTCAGGTTTATATTATATTTTAATTATATTATATTAATTATATATTACAAATTTATATCTATCCAATGCTTGGTCATAGGGGTCAGCTATGCCAAGAAATTTGCAAATAAGAGTTGATGCTTCAACTTTACAGCTTTAATATAAGCATTTTTTTGGCAAAGATTGAGCTATAGTGGTTATGGACTACTAATGCAAAATTTCTTTGAAGTGAACCTTTTTTGCTATTTCTCCTGAAAATTTTGGGAGATGAATCTTGGGGAGATGTTCATAGAACTGAAAATATTAGATAACTGAGCTGTAGAAGCTTTTCAGTTTGCGAAAATTAGGTCTACCTGCTTTTCTCTTTTAGCAGCTTTAAAGCCTAATAAGAGATTATTAGATGAGATTAAAATAAGATATTTTTTTACTGAGAAGTAAATGGTCTTTCACTTATTATTAGGGAAATCAATTCCTTCACTGGTATTGATTTCCAGATAACCCAGCTTAAGTACATATTCTTGAACTGATCGATGGCTGAGTTGTGGCAAGCTTCAAACATACCATCCTCGAAGGAGTATCTATGGCCTTGAAGCTACTTTTAACTAGATCAATGATGTCACTTTAAAAATAAGATAACCTTTTGTACTATGAATGACCATGATTTAATGCATGAATACAAAAAGATGGAAGCAGAAAGCTCAGAAAAAACAATTAAATGGAAATGAAAATTGGCTAAAACAAAATAGACATAAAAACTAATGAATATTTTAAGAATAAAAATTTAAACAAATGAAAGAAGTAGATAAGAAAATTTTCAAGGAGTAAAATGTTAATAAAAGATTTAAAAAAAGAACTATAAAAGTTTGAACTATGAATAAAGAACTATGAAAAACTTTCCGCACAAAGAAATAGAAACTATGAGAAATTTTCTAATTAATTTGAAAATATAAGGCCGTGATAGGCATGAAAGATGAGAATTAGAATCTAAAATGCTAGAATGTAACCACAATAACTAATAATAATAAAAGAAAAAAAAAGAATGATAATAACGAAGTGAGAGAATCACAAATTGTGTATTTTAACCATGGTTGCTAGGGTACTAAAAAAACTTTTTCATTATACCCATAGCCCTGAAGTAGGCTTGGAATTCAGGCCGAAACTGGGGAAAAAATAAAACCATATTGGTTCACCAATTTTTTAAAAATCTAATAATAAACCTTTAACCAAACCCCAACTATCTTTCCCTTCTGATCATCAACGGTCAACCAAAATCCCATAGAGGAACAGGAATATATCTTGCGAAAGATGAACAAAAAGAGAATTACTAAATTAGAAATAATTATGACAATAGTGAAAAGTATTTGCACTAATAAGTTAAATTAATAAATAATCAACAAAATAAAATAAGCAAAGCCCACCACTGTTGAAGGAATTGCTCAGAAAGGTAACAGTGCAACGTATGGGTTCGATCATATCTCTGTGAAAGCAACTGAGAAACCTATATTGAATTATACTGGGAGATGCCAGAAGAATTATCTAAATTATTAGGTAACTAAAATTGCTGAGTAAAAAGGAAAAAACACTATTTACTGAAATAAAAGGCTTAACAAAACTTTTAGTAAAATATATAAATTGAAGAATCTAAAAAAGTACATTTCCTTAGTAAAAATATCTTTGGTCTTCTAAAATACATAACTACTGGTGTATATATA